>NCKU01002072.1:0-20887 GCA_003675995.1 Dinothrombium tinctorium
TTGTTTTAAATATTTAAACTCATTGTGTGCTATTTATAATTATTTTTATCTCTATGATTATTATTGTTAAAACGTCTTAAAAGCAATTTTTCAATGCTTTGAGTCAGAATTATGAGACATCTTTCATAAGATAGAAATTGAATAGTACTTTCATTTAAAACAAACCGGGCGAAAATCGGTTGAGACTTAGGCCCGCAGTCGAAAAAACAAAAAATTTCGCCATAGACTTAATGTTAAACTTTGCACGCGAATAACTTGCTTCACGCGCAAAATTCGCACCTATGATGGGGGTAATTCTTAATACAATAATGAAGATCTATCTTCATACCAAGTTTCATTGAAATCGGGAACGGGCACAAAAAATAGATTCCTTGTAAGCTGAAAGCACTCAAAGTGTGAGCTTTAAAGAAGTGTGGTTTTCGTTCGCAAAAGAAAACGAATGAAGCAGAAGCAGCAAAAAAAAAGAAAAAATTTGAAACAAATGAAAAGTTCGCCTGTATTTGTAACGAGAAAACAAAAGCAGATACGCACAGTGTTTGCGAAAGCCGTCATTTGTCAATGCATCATCTCGCTGTTGCACTTCTGTTTTCGGGCGCTCGTTTCACTTGTCGACCATTACGGACAAGAAACGAGCGGCGAAAAAATTGAGATAAAAGTGTGTGCCAACGCTTTGAAAGTCGAGCAAATTATCGCAATTTAAACGAGAAGAAATGAAGCTTGCTAATTGCAAGTCTAATTTTGAAATGCGAAATGCGAAAAAGGATTTCAATTGTTTGTATTAGTGTAGCGAAAGAACAAAAGCTCGTTGTGTGAATACATAAAAAGTTTATTCTCAGCAATTAAGTGTTGTTTTAATAACATTTGCATCGCGATTGCTGCTGTTTAGTGAAGCTTTGCGTTGTTGGTTTCGCTTTATTCTCAGTTTTCGAATTTTAAGCAATTTAAATGCGAGAGAAGATAATCGCCAACAAAAGGCAAGCATCGCGTCCATGTCGAAGTGAAATTAGCACAGAAAGAAAAGAAAGAGAGAGACAATCCATACGTATATTTACCACCTGTTATGCAATCATATGTGTGAGAAGTTTGGCTAAATTGCATATACCAAGTGTATTTGGTGACGAGCGACCAGCGCGAAAGCTCTCTGCTCGCTGCTGTTGCCATTCGTTTTCTTCGTTAACGATAATAAGCGACTTTTTTACGGACCATTGCGAGTCCGTGTCGCTTTTCGGTACGCACATTACAGCCGTGTGCCGAGCACCTGTAATCAGTCTTAATGTTTACCGATACAGCGAAATGCATCCGTGTCTTAGCGTTCGACGGTAAACTTTCATTCTTTTCATTTGATAAAGTGAGAGTGAATTTGCATACGTAAATGAAGCCAACTACGAACCGTTTCACTCTGTTAAGTGTTTTTCTCTTCTTTTAATGAAATCTATACATTTATTATTCAGCTTAAGTCGCTGCATTCGAAACGCACAAAAGAAATTTACTTTGCTTCGTGACACCGTCACGCTTGTGTTCGTTCAAAGCGTTGATTTTGTCGCGAAAAATTGACAATTTTGCGTTTCATAAGAAAAGCACACAATTAAAAATACTTTTGAAAAGCGATAAAAAATAAGCCGCCGCGAGCGAATTGCTTCGGCAATTTCATCTGAGCAGCAAACGTAAGAAGCTTATTAAAACTTAACTCACCTTTCCATGTTCTTTATCGAAATCACAGCTGTCGTTGTAACCATTGACACAAGGGTTAAACACTAGTTGTAAATTGGTACCTGTGGTTATGAATGCCTGCGAAACGAAAGACGAAAGCGAAATTAGTCTTTGGGTATTGTTCTGCACTCGATGAGATTTTTTCGCTCTCTAATGAGTGTCCACTCCTGAAGTGCGCTTTTCGAAAATAGCTGCCTTTTAAAACGCTACGTTTAGACTGTGATTACAGTCGAATGGCGAAAAGGTGAGACAAGACGCAAGCCGAGCAGCAGGAGCATCTATTGTTTCTCTCGTGCTCGTCGAGCGTAATTGTGGCGAAAACACGCGTCTCTGCACTCGATGATTAGCAGTGGAGTTTGAACTCGCATCTTGCTTAATTCAGTACTTCCTTACGGTGAGCGCCGCACATTAGACACGGACAGGAAGAAATTACATTACTTTTTGCTTTTACATTTCGCCTTGCTCTCGCGTTCGTAGAATGGAAGCTGATGAAAATGCGTTTCACAAAAACAGCGATAATCATTTACTGCAAATTGAGTAGCTTTTGAATTAACTTTTTTGCGAGCGGAGAAGGCAGAGGCAGAAAGAGAAAGAAAGCAATGAATCGCTGACTTAATTCAATTTAAGCTAAGTGAAAAACTCGAGTGATGCTTTCGAGAAAGCTGCTTCTTGTATTCGCTTTGTAACGATTAAAAGGAACAAAGCAAAACAAGCACTTACAGTCTCCGCATGTCCTTCTCTCACACTGTTTTGAAATCTGATCTGTCGCTCGTCAAGCGGTCTGTCCCGGTATCCCGTGTACCGCACCTACAAAATAGATGTAACAAGACTTGAGAGCTGCTTCTCTGCAAGTAGAAACGGTCGTGTTTTACACTAAACAAATCGACATCAAAATCAATCGAGCAGCGCACCTCACTCTCGCGACTTAGTCTCCTAAATAGTTCGTCGGTCTCGAACTTTGATTTCTGGTCTTGAACCACACGCGGCATTTTGAATATGAATCGCGGCAATTGTTCGAAAATGGTTGGAGCCTCGAACGGCAACATCGCGACGAGATGTACGATAATCACCGATATTAAGTTCTAAACGAAACAAGGGCGAGAAAAAAACCGAAAGTTGCGTATAGATTCAATAAGATGAGGAGCAAGTGAATGCAGTCGATATCAATGCGCTTCAGCAGCGTGAATAAAAAGTTTGTCAAGAAAATCCATGAGTTTGTGGCCCTGCCGGTGTGCCACAAGAAGTTGCCGCACCACCAAAGTGCACGTTCTTCTCCTGGCTTCCCATTGGACCACTACTTCATCGACAAGATACCACTTCGCGGAACAGGATCACACAAAACCAACGGTAATCCACATATTGGTGGTACCGATTGGACCTTAGGGGAAATTGGGCGGGTATTGTGTGGTGCTGCTTAAGTGTTCGCTTCGCGCGTGCGACTTGCGTGTGCGTTACCACTGTTGGCATTCGATGCCAACACGACTTACACGCTAAGTCCATTGATCGCTGCTTGTATGACATCAGTGTGTTTACTCTTCGAATGGCAGCTACCGTTCCGCCGATCGCGACAATATCAAGCCTGCACCATTCGTGAAAGCTTCGGGGCCATTCGATGCACCTGCATCAGACGATCGCCGTGCAATCAAAATGCATATTCAGATCAAGTCGCATCTTGAACGAGCACCTCTTCCGCGGTGTCACGACGTTCGCCGCGCTCGAGTTCACTTCGGCGTTAACTGTGCATACATTTTAATCATAATTATATTAATTCAGTTACGAGTCGAGTGTAAGAGCTGATCTCAGTCACGAAACAGCAATTAGATGCATCGCAGTGCGCAATCAGTGAAATAGATACGGTCTTCATTTCGTTGCACCGAAATGAATCGCGCACATTTTTAATTTCGCAAATGTGAGAAACAAGCGCATCGTTTCGAGCGCTGTCAGCAGTTAACTGTGTTATTAGCGATCAATTGCCGATTGATTAATAAATGCACGCCGAAATCAAAGCGAAGCAAATCGGCTTTCGGTTCAACGGCAGCCTTCCCACCAGTGTACACCGGAGCACAAGCGTGAAATTATCGCGCTACCAGATAAGCTATAATTAATTAATTTTTGTCCCGCTGTCCGCCTTTGTGCCCCTCGTGCCACGGGTTCGCAGTTCATTAGAATCGACTGCTCGCCGCCTTCGAGTCGCTTTTTCAATGCTTCACATCGCGAAGCGAATCTGGGAACTATTTTGCTTTTTAACAGCCATTGTGAGCCGAAAAACAGAAGAATGGTTTTCGCAGACTGAGGCCGCGTGCCACACTGTCGGGACATCAAATTTGATTCTGAAATTCGTTTTTCACTAATAAAGACGTTTAAAAAACTATAATCTGGTTCAAGGCATATCCAAGTTGTCTTTTGTCTGAATCTCCTCCTCTTTCTGTACGCTTCGACAGCAAAAAATGCATGAAAAGTTTGTCGAGTTATTGAAGAGATGAAAAAAGAGGCAATAATAGAGGAGAGCGACTCACAATGATGACTGCTTTGCCCCTCTCACTGTCAATAAGCACCCAAACAAACGTCTTTCTCCACTCTTCGACACCGGTCTTTCGAACGCCATTCACAAGCGTTTTCGCTGTTTCACTCAAATTCACAGTTTTCAAATGTCAGGAAGTTAGTGTCTAGAATCGAGCAGTTTTTTGCTCCGTTCTGAGCAATCTTTCACAAGCGATCTCTCGTCTTCAAGAGCGAACGCATTGATCCCGAGCCCCTTACTACGCCAGTTTGCGAGCGTTCACAAAAAGCGTCGCAAATTTGGTTCGTCTCTTCATTTCATTCGCAAATTGAGCATTGCGAAACTAATCAAACAGCGCATAAAAACACTGCCATTAATGATAGCGAGCAATGCGTGATTGGTGAATGCGTCTTAAAAACAGAAGATTCTAAAATCTGAACGCAATGTCTAATCAGACTTAGCTTTTCGGACGCGATTCGCTTGAATTCGGTGCGATCAAAAAATGATTTTCAGTTGAATGGAAAAAAGTTTCGAAAAGTTAACAAGCTGCAGACTCGCAGATGTTAACGCCACCTGTTATCAGCCGATCGAAGTGTCCGAAGACATGTCCAACTTACGAGTGGCGGTTGAGTTCAGTTCAGGCGCCGAATTACTATTCGACGGTTGCAAGAAAAAAGAACTCTTATTACCGATTGCTGATGAAAACGACGTGTGGACGTTGAAGCGATTGATTCAATGGCTAAAAGACACGATGTTAACCGAGAAACCGGAATTGTTTGTGGACGGCGATCGCTTACGTCCTGGTATTTTGGTGCTCGTCAACGATGTCGATTGGGAATTGATGGGTGAACTCGAATATCAGTTGCAGTCCGACGATAAGATACTTTTTATTTCGACCCTTCACGGCGGCTGATTACAAGTATTGTACTATTTCTTTGTTTACAGCATTAAACACGTGCTTTAAAATTTCAAATCTTAACTATTGCGTAATCATTATTGCATGGCTCAATCTTTTCATTTTAATGGCGGTCTTTTCGGGTCAAACTGCGCTCACCGTTCTCACGTGAAAGTGATTTTAGCGGCTTGATGTGCTAATTTCGCTTTTAAACACTCATTGTTTGAAACAATACCATCGAAAAGTAAAACTAAAATATCTCATTCGCTTTATTTTGATTTTAGAGGATTAAAAAACAAAACAAATACAATTCAATTGTAATGAAATCACGTAAATGATTTAGAAAACATTTGTAGAGAGCCTTTTTGTACCCACGAAAGTCCAGTTGAGCTATTATTGCGATTGTTGTCGTCGACCGATTCGAGTATTTCGTCAGCGACATTTTTGCCCGCTATCAGCTTTTTACGCAACTCTTCGTGAATTTCCGGATTCCAAGGTCCGAAAACGAAGGCATTTTGATCTTCACCATAACTAAGCTTATCGAATAATTTATTGTGACATTCGGCAACAGTTTCGGTCACTTTCGCCTTAAATTCCTCAAAATTATTGCGATAAAGTTTAACGTTTTCAGCGTAAAACTTATGAATCAGATCGTTCGATTTGCTGTTGATGTATTCTTCTTTCAAAACATCATTCAATTGAGTAAAGATTGTTTTCGCAAACATGAGTACATCTGATAAATGATTGTCGTTCCGTTTCCATTCGTAAAATTTGTACTTTGTGTTTAATTCGCCTGTTTGCGGGTTAATGAGCGGATGAAAAACAATAGGTTCGAAGAATATTTTCTGTAGAAATGAATGAGTGCATGAAAAGTGAGCTGTGTGAAAGATACACTCACAGGACAAGAGGCAGTATCGGGGTAATCGTGAGGCACTTCGAGTGAGAATCTAATAATCGCTCCTCTATACAAGCCTTCGTGAATGAAAGTGACACCGAACCAACCTGCGATAAGGAAACAGGCGTTCACAATCTTTTACACGAACAAAGCAAAACAATTGCATTCGTGGGCATTGCGAGTAATCGGAGGTCACTTACGAAAGGGCGACGAATGAGAAGGTATCACGTAAAGATTAGTGATGCCCTGTTCGCGAAAGTGGACACTGCGAGTAGAGAAAGAGAAGTGATTAGCGCGGAAAGGAGAGCAATACTTACAATTCGCGCATTAAACTGTATTCGAGCGTAACGGACGGCAACTGATCGGAGAGCAGTCGACTCTTGACGTCGTTGTCGGCTGCCATCGAATCGACGGGCGTTTCACGTCTTTTCGAATGCAGAAATCGTTCGTTTCTCGATTCAATTCGAGAGACAATCAGTGAACGTTTCATCGAACGCAACACGCAATCGCGGCGAGCGCAAGAAGCGACTGTTGTTGAGAAGAAACAATTGAATTCTCAGCTTTCATCTCTTGTCGCAAATGGAAGAATGCAGTGAACAGTGAGCGAAAGAATGGAATCTGAGCTGTGTTCGATTTGTTTGCAGAAATTCGTGAATCCGGTTCGATTGCCGTGCGATCACACGTTTTGTTTTCTTTGCGTGAAAGGAGCGGCAAATGTCAACAAACGTTGCGCCATTTGCAGACAAGAGATCGCCGATTCTTATTTCGACAATCCGACGCTTGTGGACGAGACTGCTATCGAAGCGCCCGTATTCGACGACCAGTTCCAGTGGTTTTACGAGGGTCGCAATGGCTGGTGGCTGTACGACAAGCGCACGGGTGAAGAACTCGAGACGGCATTTAAGAGCGGTGAAAAGCGCTGTGAACTGCTTATTGCCGGTTATGTTTATGTGATTGATTTTGATGCTATGCTTCAGTATCGCAGGAACGAACCTCATCGAAAGCGACGGGTGAAACGCGATCTTCCGGACAGTGCGTCCACGAAAGGAGTCGCCGGAATCAGAATCTTAAATACAATGGATGTCGATGCAAGCGGCGACCAGCAAAAGGCAACTCCATCCGCTCCTTCGCCGTCAGACCTGAGCCCACAGTCGGCCGAAGAAAACGAAGAGAGTGAAAGAAAAAATGAAACAGCTGAGAATGCAGCTACGCGCGCAACTGATGAGCAGCTGTCTTCCCTTCTGACCAATGCGTTAAACCTTAGACGAACGTACCACGAGACATACCTTTAAAGATAGAACTGTCGATATAATTCTCAATTATTGTTCTAAAAAATCATTTAACTTTTCTTCATCGATGTGTAACAAATGTATTAATATGCAGTTGTTATTTATACAGCAATCATTTCGAGATGAGACAAAAGGGAACAGAAAATAACGTTTAAACGAATGACGAGTGATTGCAACTACGGTTATATTGGTTTCCAACAACCACTTGTATTTTTCTTCAAGTTATAATATACAGTTATTTAACACAATAAAGTATTCACATTATTTTAATCGTTACTTAACGACGGACTATTGGCAATTTTGTTTTTCTTTTTCGGATCATAATTGACTAAACGTTTACCGACCAAATATTTGTCATTTTTTATATGTTCGTATAATTTGCAAAATTTGTTGACTTGCCATTGGATCAAATATATTATACACGAAGCAAACAGCAACGATGGATATATCCTTCGCAAGAGAAGATTTCGTGTTTCAAATGAAACGCCGAGCAGCGGCAATATTCCCACTATGGCTGCATAAGGAATAGTTAAGACTAAACCTAGAACAAGAACCACGGGGAGGACCAGTTTGATTAGAATAAATTTTAAGTTCATGTTTATCAACCCCTGATGATAGATCTAAAACGACCAAGACTGAATGAGAAACTAGACAATATTATATCTATTTACCTCTTCCAGAAGTTCTCGTAATCTCCACTCGCCCATCATTGCGATGCCACAAATGACTTTTGTATGCAACACTCCAAAAGCCCAATCTTGCCAAAGATAAAAAATTGGTGATTGATTCAACGGTACACGAATTGGTACGATTATGACAACATCGAAAAGTATTCCAATCAGAAGTGGGATCAAACCAAGAAGTATGCTTCCGGCAATAATTGTCTTGCACGTAATGAGTGCACCTTCGCTGATTTTTGAAACGATTGCATTCCATCCTCGAGGAATCCAGCTACAAAGGAGCGTAACTACGCGCGTTATTAATAATCCGACGTATAATCCACATGCGAACGTGTTTAATTCATGTACTTTAACTTCTCCCATCCAAAAGCTTATCAATTTTCGACCAATGACTACAGGAACAGTTAAAACAAGCAATCCACCAGCAAGTATTGAAAAAGCGGTGAAGACGAGCAGTAAAATTAAACGCAACGCGAAAAACCTCGGCCTAACGTAAGGTTGATTGTTACTATCACCTCTGCGTTGAATGAGACCATTAACTCTTATTTCTTCCTGCTGTATTTCAGATGGCATGTCTCCTAACAAATAGGAGCGAAGTCCTAAAAGATAAGAAGCGCAAATACACCAAGCTCTGATTAAAGTCTTTAGCCATTGTCTAAGATGTCCGTGATCCAAGAGGGCAGGCAGTATTAATTGAAGAAGTAAAAATTCGAGCGAGAGTTCGCTTACAGGAGAATCACTACTAAAAAGCAGGACATTAATTGTTATGATATCATTTGAACTTACTTTGAAATAACAATATTATATGGCAAAAAACCTGGAAGAAATTTCTGAACTATTGACACAGGAAACCATATCATGAGCAAGACAGTTGTGCCAAATACGACCAAAGAGACTAAACATCTTCTCATGTGACCTAATATTGGCAAATGAATCATTTCTTGAATGGGGTTGAAATCAGGATCGTTCAAGTTTTGCAAAAACCATAGAACACCAGGTCTGAGAACTTCTCTCAACAACAAAATGAACGAGGCAAAGTAAAATACGTAAACCATTCCGACGAGCCAATGAATAAACATTGAAGTACCAGGAGCTGTTCTGAAACTATTTTCCCGATCAGCAAGACTAGCTCCCAACATGGGCTTAAAAGAATTTTGGTTAGCATAAAACAAATAAAATTTAATTTAAAGCTTACTAGTGAACAAATATCCAGCCACCATCCACAAACCAAAGGGAAAATTCCGATTTCAAACACAGAAAGTAATGATACTTTGATCACAACATAGCAAAGACCCAACACACGTTTTGTTTTTTTAAGGGAAAAGATCGAGGCAAAAGCATGTAAAAGAACCAAAGACAATCCAATTATGAGGTAACCAAACAGGGTAGTCACTAGTCCTTCGAAGTGTGAATTCGAAGCATAACCCACTAAATCAAATTTGTTTAAAGCAAAAAGTCCGATATGATAGGGGCAAAAGGCGAAGACAACAATAAAAAGTGTATTCAATGATATAACCCAAAAAACGTGTTCCAAAAATACCAGAGATCCATCAAGTCCGAGAATCTGGCAAACAAAGCAATTAATCACTTAAATTAACAAAACAACTAACTCTTTCCCAGGTTAATTCTTCTGCAGCTCGATCCCACTCAACTGGATTCCAGTTAACGTCATCTTGAGCAGCTTCAGGCCCGTTATGATTATCAAAAGGAGCTAAATTTGCGTTAACAATCTCAGCATCATTCACAGGATTGGCGCCATTCGGTTCTTCGACCTGATTATCTAACAAATCATCGTCAATATTTTCATCGACTTCCGCATCTTCTCCCATATTATTATTGTTGATGTTGTTATTTGCACCAATTCCTGGTGCACGCTGTTCTTCATTGATAGGTTGCACTGCATTATTCGCTTCGTTCTGAGGCTCCAACCATTCTGGTCCTCCTCCTCGTATTATCTGTTCTCTTAACCACACTAAACTAATAAAGGCACAAAGAGTACACGTCACCACACAGCAGCCGTAGAATCCATCTGAAGTTAAGTTCTCAGTGCTGAGCAGATCCATGGGCAAAGAGAGAACAGAACTCAATGATCCCGTAAATAAACATTTGTAAATGCGATCTGATGACAAGACGTGATCAGATTAAATCGATTCAGCAAATAGAGTAGTTCTTACAAGCAGAAAGTGGAACGATGCCGAGCCAAGCGAAGGCGACAAGAGTGTAATGAAGCCAGTATCGAACAGCAGTCCCCAAACTGCTGAAAAGACCACTGACAATGTCACGTATCGGCAACCGCTTTGGCATGTCGGGCGAATAGATCGGAATAAATGAATAGCGGTGTGTGCACACCTCGCAATACTCTTTGTCGCTGTATTTCAACCATTGAACGAGACTGTGATGAAAATAATGGAGAAAGTGAGCGATAGATCAAAATGTGAAAATGTATGAATACCAATCCTGGTGCACGTATTTGATGCTTCCCGAACAGATGCACGGGTGGTAAAGCGGGCGATCGGCAGTCGCCTCGATTCTGCAGAATCTGCAAATGTCTAGAAAGCCGAAAGAGTGACGATTGAACGAAAGCAATGGACAAAAGAACGAAACGCACCTTGAATCGTGTCATCCATCATTTCGCTTTCATAGTGTTTGTTGACGTCACTTCGAAAACATTGGATTCGGGGACTTTCCTGCGTGCGTAGAGCGAGACGTAGTCGCCGCGCGTTCGTCGTCAGCGAACGGTCCCTCGCCGAGAGCGGCAAAACAATGGCAGCGATGGAAGGTAATGCGTTCGAAGATTTGCTGTTTAAAGCCGAGCAGTTGACGGCAGAAATCGACGGCGTCTCGCAGTTGCCGCGAATCGAGCGCAATTTGAAGCAACTCTCGGACGCTGGACAGGAGCTATGGTCTCGCACCGCGTTTCATCGCCAGCGCGAGACGAGCGACGTTCGCGCTTCGGTTCTATTGGGTTCGAAAGGCTACGATTTGCAGAAAGTTTCGCAGAATTTGGAGAATCTGAGCGCAGTGAAAAAAGTGCCTGCCGTTGAAGCGGCGAAACACAGCGACATTCAAGGTTTACTTCGTCACGAGCGAGAAAACGCCATTCTTTCTGTCATCGAAGAAGTAAAGAATTCCACTTTCAACGCCGTCGACAAGAAATGCAGCGATCATATGTTGAATGAATGGGAAGAATATAAAGTGAAAATGATGAACTCGCTCACTGCGCTCCCTCGTGAAACTGGCGATGTTGGCGCTAAACTCGACACACCGGTTAAGTTTAAATCATTCGTCAAATCCCCGGATTCGAGTGATTTGAGGCAAAAGTCAATCTTCGAGAGTCCAGGTTTATCGCAAAGTGCTTTAAACATTTCAATGGACACTTTAAACCAATTCAAAGGTGATGTCGAAAGTGTAATTAGTCAAGTGGCTGTCGGCGTAAAAGATCATGTTGTTTTTGAGGCTGCTTTCAAATTATTATCGGAATCGAAGAATAGCAAAGATTTGACGCTTTTGAATAAACATTTGAGTACTGTTGTCTCTGAAAAAAGAGGAGTCAATGTTAAACGTGATCAATTGGAAGCCTTGGCTTTAAGACTTGCAGAATTGTAAGTTTGTTAAAATCTTTATTAACTGTGCTTAATTCTTTTTTTTTCACAGTTATTGTTCAAACGAACACTCGATGGATAAAGAAGTTGTTGGAACTTTATATTTACTGTTAGATCTAATGATCTTTTTCGACTATTACCACAATTCTTTGTATAATGATGCCTATGATGTACGTATTAAAATTAAAGGAAAAAGTTATTGGCCAGCCTTTTATTTTTAGATCATGGTTAAGTTGAAGCTTCTTCCATTTCGAATTCTTGATGTTGAATTGAAAGTTAATGAATTTGGGCAGTATGCAGAAGAAATTCGCAGAAACATCGCTGACGTTTTAATCGCAACGATGAAAATATTGTACCACCAATATAAAGAAATCACGAGTTCATCGCAGACTGTAACTAAATTTGGTATTCTAAGTGATTCGAATAATAAACAACAGGTAAATAATTGCTGGTTTTGAAAGTGTTATAATTGTTTATTTACTTCAGCAATGTGCCGAAATTCGAGAGAAAGCAAGAGCGCTGATCACTTACGCCGGAATGATACCCTATAGGATGCCGGGTGATACAAGTGCTCGCCTGGTACAATTGGAAGTTTTGATGAATTGAGTTAAACATATGTTTCATCTCCGAAATAAAGCTGTCAAATTTTTTAAATGCATTGCAATAAACGTCATCATAATTCTTTACCATCTTTACCCTATTTTCACTTCAAATCACTGCATGGAAGTATTGAGCGAAGAGCTGCGCGAAATGGTGGTCATCGCGTTAGGCGATGAAACGCATTCTTTAAGATAGTATTTAATATAATCTCACCTCTACATGAATAGCCAAATGAAAACATTATTACAAACAGAATTTACCATAAATTTAAATAAATTAGGGTCTAAAAATAGGTATCGTTGGTTTCCGATTTTGCGAGACGTGTTCGAGTTGAAGGAACGGTTGCTTTCATTAGACCAAAGCAGAAGCAGAGGTAAATTCTTCGCTCGATTCATTTCATCACTCGTCTGTCGACGTTAACAAACACTTTGCCATACGTTTGAACGAAATGACGAAAACAAAATATAACTTAATTTTTATGCGCACTTTGCTAACAAATGACCAATAAAACTAAAAACGGTAAATAGTCTCTGAAATGACCAGAATACATAATAAAGCTCAGCGTTTTTTTTTTTTAATATAAACGATTTTCGGTCACTACCAACTCAATTTTTTACTTCACTATAAATCATAATTAACTGAATTAATGAACAAATGACTAACAATGTTGTGTTAAATTAGGACCGCGTTTGCGGAAAGCGAAACACAACGCGACTGCGAAAGACGGCTCGTTTCGATCCGTCGAAAAGATGGTTGTCTATTGTTTAAAACGCTAAAAAACTCGAGACATCAAATGTTTAACGGCAGAAAATGTTCGAATTCGTACACTGAACACATCGTTGTTTTCGTCGAAAATGTGTGAAAATTAAGAATAGGGCAGAAGAGAATTGTCCGCCAGATTCCGCATGGAACCGCTTCCATTTTGCTCTTCTTTCATGCACAAATCACGACACGATCGCATGATTACAGCAATTATTAACAAATTGTTTTTAAAAAAAGCAAATTTCGACCGCTTTCTTAATTGCCAAAGCTTCGCCTTTCGTCGTTCTTTTCCTGCACAGTCATCGCGAGAAAGCGTTTAATTAATACTGTAACTAATAATTGATGCAATTAAACGTGTCTATTCGAAACTCCTGTAGTTTTCGCTTAATTAAGCTGATTGCAATGTGTGCGTTGCACGATATAATAAACTCTTCTTTTCGCATTTCAAATTGGAGAGTTGAGTTAAAGCTGATCGAGGGGGAGACAAATCACTGGCGTGAGGAAGGTTTCGTTTCAAATTCAATTCGGTTATATATTTATCCTCTCCCTTTTCGGATGTGACCACATCTTCAACTTTCAACAAGCATTCACCGGATAGCAGTTCATTACCTCGTTTCACTTCGTTTCGATTAATGTTTCACAAAATAATATAATAATTAATAAGTCCAATGTTCGTTCGCACTCCGCAAATTTAAATTCTTCATTTCTTCGAATATCAAAATTAATGAAACGATGCGTGATCAAATGAATGAACCAATGCATGGCAATGCAGTATTTCAATCAAACGATTGAAATTATATGAAAAATTTATAACAAACCGCACATACATCACAACAGTTCGTATTGTCGTAAATGCATTCTTTGAATAATGTCACGACAATCATTAAACACACGACGAATATTTTCAGTGTCAACTGCACAAGTAAAATGAGGGTAACAATAATGTTTGCCATCACCACTCGCGGTGCTTATTCGCTATTAAAAGAATGAGTCAATTGAGCTATTGGCAAAAAGATACTTACGAGGAACTCGTCTCTAATGAAATATTTCGCTCTTGCAAAATCTGGATCTTCATTAGGCTCCAGAACAACTAAACAGATCAATTCATTAGCCGATGAGTTAAAAAAAGAGACCCAACCTTCACTAGGAATTTGGTAAGAAACATATTCAGGAAAATAGTCCTCAATTTTCGATTTTCCTGCTTTCACCTTTTCTGCCAAAAGATCCTGTTTATTTAAAAATAATATGACAGATATTGTTCTCAGCCATCTGTGAAGAAGATATTTTATGATAAGCGTGAAACAATGCAAACATATGCAACCTGTTGTTCCATATACTCTTGAAGAGTTCCAATGACTCACGCAATCGATTCTGATTTGGATCTTCTCTGAGCACCATGTTGTAACTGCTGCAAGCTGTCACGAATATAATGGCAGTGACGTCGTTAAAACATTGAATCCATTTGCGTCTTTCGTCGCGCTGCCCTCCGACATCGAACATACTGCAAAACGCGTCTGTTGGAATCATGATCACTAAGTTATGAACACTCACTGAAAGTTCACTTTTTCGACTTGAAATTTTGTTTCAAATATACCCGACGTTAGTACACGACATCGAAGAATGTCCTGTTCTGTGGGTGTGTAATCGGGTTGTTTAATAATGTGGACGCGGTCTAAAAAACTGAGTGATAATTGGATTGATTTCTGTCATAACGTGTCTATATCACTCACTATTTTGCACAATCAATTAGTTGATATTCATTCGACCTTTCATAAGCATTTTGTACACCTTTGTCTTTCCATAATATCTCGGTGTGCTCATAAAATTCCTAAAAATGAGAGCAAATGATGAAAGTTTTGACATGCTTTCAGTCGGTAGTAAAGTGGTATTTTTGTAAGAATGAAAGCGGTTGAAAATGGAAACATTACGCAAATATTTTACATAAGCGAAATTACTTAAGACGCTTCCAAAGAGGAACAACAGCGAGTCAATGTGCTAGCAGTGAGAAACCGATTAACATACCGGAGGGTAATCGAAGTCTGGAGAACTTGCAACATCCTGAATGTAATCTACTCTCCACTGGTTTTCAGGGTGTTCTAAATGTACAGGTGGGACCAAAGTGCTCATAGCCCCAGTAATTGTCTGTATTAAAAAATTAATATTCAGAGTAGAATTGTGAGCACATCTCTTTAAAAACACTTACTAGAATTGCATCACGAATATTCTTTTTGATATCTTCAATTTTTTGTCTCTTCTCTCTGCAAAAAAAACAGAAGCAAAAGCGGTGCTTAAAACGAGTGCACGCTTTTTATCTATGTTTAATTAACGAAAGCTAAATTTAATCGAGAAAAGAAGCAACAAAAACGGGTGAAGTGTTAACTTTATTTGTATGTCCATAAATGGTTATTAGCAGTGATCAATGTTATGAGGACATTAAAAGACGCGAACTCCTCCCAAGCAATAGAAAAATGTAACTCACTCTTCGCTAAAGCCATTCACATGTAATATTCGCATTTGTTTCACTATTGTGCTTTTACCAGATTCGCCCGCACCTGAAATATGGACACAATTTGAGATGATTGCACAATGCGATCAGTGACCGCATGAAAGAGAAAGCAATTTACCCAATAAAAGCAATCTATGAGTGGCTCTATAAATCTGTTTGTCCTTCTGTATCTGCTTCTCGATGCGTTTGTTGGCCTCCTTCCGTCGCTTGTCCTCGTCGGCATCGTTTTTGTCTCCTGAACCCCCGAAACAACCCATAACATTGGCCAATATGCTTCCTCTTCGTTGCTGGTGTTCTGAAGAAGCCAGCTTTGCTTTGCTCTCACCTCACCTGACCGTAGTTGTGTACGAAAACGGAGCCGCAGTCCGAGATTATTGTTGTATTCTGGTGATAACTGTGCTTTCCGCTTTTAAGAAATCACTTTGAAACAAGAAATAAACTCTAAATACGAGCGAAACAATTTTGCAGTAATAAAACACAAATTCTTTGCTTTCAAATGTGTGCGGTGTCCGACGACCATTGACTCGACGATAGCTGCGGACACGAATTATGAATACTATTCATTGCGATAATTAACAACAATAACGAGAAGATGCATATATCGAAGAATTAACGGTGAGCAAAACGTTGCTGCTTTCATTCGCATTCATTCCACTTTTGTGTGTGACGACATTACAACAAACGAAGCGACCGGTGTTCGGCCGTTGGTCCGACGTTTTCTTCACATTCATCGCGTTCAATACTCGCAATTCTCGCAAACAATTAATTACACGCAATCGAATAAAGTGTACACATTTGACATTAAATGTCGTCGAATGAGACGAAAGTGAGACAAACAAATATCAATCACTCGTTCGAAACGAATGCGCGACGAAACGAGCGAACGACGGTCACTCGCTTCCAGCGTTCGGAGTGCCCGCGGCTGAATGCGGCCACATTTTTGCGTGCGAAGAACAAAGCGCGAAACGAGGACTTTTCGCGAAAGAAGCGATGTGAGTTTCGGACTAAAAGGGAGATTTCCTTCGATTTCCGCAAATATTTCTTTTCACTTTCACACTTCCATTAAAACTCTCTCGGAACGGTGCGCCCACAGATGGCGCCTCGCGGACGACGGGTTCCGCGAAGAATATCCGAACGCGAGAAACGAATGCGGCGAAAACGTGTGATGCGAACAATGCGACGCCGACCTACCCGCTCGCCGCTCGCCGCTCGCCGAGCACCGACCGATCGCCACTCGCCACTTGGTCCGACGCGTGATTCTCTTCCTTCAAATATATTAATCACGCTTTCGAATTTATCACACTTTAAGTCGCTTTCTTTTAAAATCGGATCTTTTGCAGAATTTAAGTCATTATTTATTTGTCATTTTTCTCGTAACTCGAATATTGAAAGAGAAACGAGTAGTTTACAAAAATAAATTAAGTAAAAGGAAAGCAAAGCACACAGCGATCGCGGCTCGAAAGTGAGGCGAATTCGAATTCGGAAGAAACGAGAGACGAGAGGCAAGCAATTCCGCAATTGGAGTGCGACCCCTGATGTCTGCTGCCGAACGATGTTTGTCACTCGAAGCATTGACTGCGACCACAAAGACTTGATACATGATGTCGCGTACGACTTCTACGGCAAGCGACTGGCGACCTGTTCTTCCGATCAGAGCGTCAAGGTGTGGGACATAACGCCCGACGGGCAGTGGAAATGCACCGCCAGTTGGAAGACGCACAGCGGATCCGTCTGGAAAGTGACCTGGGCTCATCCCGAGTTCGGCCAAGTGTTGGCCACCTGTTCGTTCGATCGCACGGCCGCCGTTTGGGAAGAACTGATCGTCGAAGGAAGCAGTGGTGAACGCAACCAGTCGCATTGGGTTAAACGTGCTACTTTTGTCGACAGTCGCACCCCAGTCACCGATGTTAAGTTCGCTCCTAAACATTTAGGTCTGCAGTTGGCCACTTGCTCCACTGAAGGACAGTTGCGAATATACGACGCGCCCGATATTATGAATTTGAGTCAATGGCCGCTGCAACACGATATCTCGTGTCGCATGCAATGCAGCTGTGTTACATGGAGCCATTCGCGCCTTCACCCACCAATGATCGCTGTCGGCAGCGATGATAATACACCAGCAGCCAAAGTGATTATTTTCGAATATAGTGAAAGCACGCGGCGATGGATCGAAATCGAAGCGATCTCATTTTACACCGATCCTGTTCACGACATCGCCTTCGCGCCGAATGTTGGTTTGTCATATAACTTGCTCGGAATTGCAACGAAAGACGTGAGAATATTGTCGATCACGCCACAACAAGTTCAAGACCAAATGGGCGTGAATACATCGTACCAAACAAATCAACAATCACTCTCCTCAAGTTCGCCATTAAAGCATGAAATTAAGCAAGTGATGCAATTCAATGATCACGGTGCTCAAGTCTGGAGAATTGCGTGGAATGTGACCGGAACAATATTGGCTTCATCTGGCGAGGATGGTACTGTCCGTCTTTGGAAAGGTAAATACACTCTTTCAAATGCAGTTAAATTCAGTGATATTTTTAAACTGCAGCGAATTACTTGGAAAACTGGAAATGTGTGGGTGTTATTAAAGGAGACTCATTTAATCCAGGTTCGAATTTAACTTATGTTTCTGCAATTGTCAGCGATCAAACTGAAAATGAAAATCGAAGCGATCGTAACATGAACAAGCAGACGGCTCGATACTATAGATTAAGTAACATCAATAATCCAAATAATGTTCCTTGGCATTAGTTTATGTATTCATCATTTTATGTTTTGATACTCAATAAAAAAAGTTTTTCCTCTCAGTGTAATGCGAGAATTTATCCGTTCTCTGTGTATACGCGATCCGTTTCTGTAGCTTAACATGTGATTAATACTTTTTTTCTACACTGTATTATTAAAAAAATACAGTTTAACCTCGCCTAACTGCCACCTCCACTAACGGCCACAAAATAAAATATTGAGTTATATTAAAACAATCATCAATAACTTCGCCTGAATTGCCACTCACCATGATGGCCAGATTTTTCGGAACTTTGATTGGCCGCTATGGAAAGGTTTCTCTGTATTTGGTTTCCTCTGTATTCTTTGCTTTTTGCCTATTTCATAATTTTTTTATGCATTTGTCCAACCTCTAGTAATAAATTTTAAAAATGCGCTAAATATTAATTTAATAAATGAAATAATAAGTGATCAAAAATTAGATTTAAATAATTGCTATTTTCTCATTTGCGTGTTTATTTAAACTATCCTGTCCATCATTCTTTTACCACTGACATTTACTTTTACTAAATCTAAATTAATTAAATTCATTATAAAGTTGATATTTCAATTAAAGCCTACCTTCCAAAGTAATCTTTTCGACTCCAGATCTTTTTCTATCCTCATTCTCACTATCAAAAGTATTCGAAAGTTTGCTTTTCATTTTCGAAGACGAAAGCAATTCACTCGATTTTGTTGTGCTTTCCTTCTTTCGAGACTTTCTTTTAGACCATTCATCAGGCTCAGTCGAACTTACCCGAGATGACGAAAGTCTTCGTTCTAGACGAGATTTCCCTTTATCTTCGTTCAGGTTTTTGCTTCCTCCCCTTCGCTTATATTGTCTTGAGCCTTTTTCATCGATTCTGCCCTCGCTCCTGCTCTTGCGAAAATAACTTGTTCTTCCTCTTAATTTTTTTCCAAATAGTTTCGCATTTTTAGATTTTAAAAGCCAAATGAAAAACGGAATTACGGCGAAAATTATAATAATGGAGCAAATCACAATGAAAAAAGGAAAATTTAAAAAATTCACTGTCGCAACAGCTGTAAATTCAAAAAATGAATTGAATTTTCAATCGAAATAATTGTACCCTTTAAAGTTATAGTTGTCATCTTCTTTGCTTTCATCCGGAACCATTCATCGGGATCAACTCCTTCTTTATGATCAAGAATTTGCCGTTCAAGATTTTCAATGGAGCCGAATGAGTTTTTAATCGTTGCCTCGCAATTGAAAAAATGTTTTAAAACATTTTTCGGAGCACTGAAATCTTTTTCCTGAACAACAATCGATTTAATTATGATTCATTTTCAAAACAACTGACATTAAATTTTTCCCAATTTTTTGAAGCGAAAATAAAATGTCTTTTGAAAATGTAAAATTGTTCTCTCCAAACTAAAGCTGCATCTGAATTTGCTAACTTTTCTCCTAAATCAAATTCTCTGATTTTGCTTTGAAAATGGGGCATTATGTACGCTTTGTTTTCTAAAAAAAATTTGTTTATAAAAATTTAGCCAAAACAAATGCTTCACCTTTCAAAATTACTTTTTCCAGTTTCAAAGTGATGCCGGCGTCGCAATGTTTAAACTCTTCGTATTCAACCGGAAGATTGGCGATTTGCTTTAAATCTTTCGTGTAAACATACTTTTCATTGCCCTAAATGCATTTGATTTAATCGAAACTTGAAACACTTCAAGACTCACTCTTATCAATATTATATCTTCTTGAGAGAAGAAGCCGCAATCGAAAAATCCTGGCGCTTTCTCTATTTTGATTGCTCTTGAAGACGAAGGCGTCATTTGTGCCTCGGTCAATTCCCAGTAATACATGCCGCGGAAGATGAAAAAATTTTGCGATTGTGAGTCTCGACTGACAGCCGCATC
This sequence comes from Dinothrombium tinctorium, assembly GCA_003675995.1. NCBI lineage: Eukaryota > Metazoa > Arthropoda > Arachnida > Trombidiformes > Trombidiidae > Dinothrombium > Dinothrombium tinctorium. The sequence continues at coordinate 20,087 of NCKU01002072.1, forward strand.
GATATCGCCAATTAAGCAAATAGGTTGAGCACAGCCAATCCAAACTTGATTGAAATTGATCAGCTTCCAACTGTTTACAGTTCTCTAAATGTTAAAGTCAAATAAAGAAACAAACACAAAACGAATACCTTAAGAAGGTAGACTTGTAATCTCGCGTCGAAATAATATTCCCAAATCGATTCACGCGAATCTTTGCTCCGTTCGTAAGCGCTACATTTGTGGATTGAAGTTACATTCGGAAGAATACTTTTCTCATCAATATAAGCTACAATCGCTTTATAACAAACGTTGTCGAGTTCAAAGAACGCATAGCGACGCAAATCTGATTCTGTTCTAAAGCGTGTGATGTTAAGCGAGCTACTGTCCACGCAAAATTGCCGTTTAAGCTGTTTGTTCAATGCATCGGTGGCAATCTTCAAAAATAAAATTTAATTTGCAAAGTTTGAAAACTCAGTTAAATACCGAAAAGTGCAACGAAAGAGAAGATAGAAAAAGAATAAAGACTAAAGTCATTTAAATCAACTGTTCTATTCAAAATCGAAAATCTTTTTCGCGCTGTTCGCAATAATTTTTAAGCAAAAATTGAGAAGAAACATCATTGTTACGAGAGAACCAATCACTAGTCAATTGTTTACTCGTTTGCATTGGTTGAAATAGCTTAACACTCGAAAGAATCGACGTAATACACCATTGTTATGATCGAATGCAAATATTTTTTCTTAAAAAATTTCGCTTTAAAGAAAAGAAAGAAGCGAAAGAAATAAAAATCAAATGATCGAAATTTTCTATAACATAACAAAA
>NCKU01002073.1:0-20875 GCA_003675995.1 Dinothrombium tinctorium
CGAATGCAGTATATATAATCGTTTTTAATCGTGATTCTCTTTCAAAGATCGAGTACCGCTCGAATAGCAAGTGAATAGTCAGTGGCGATCGCAGACCACGTGGTCTTAGCTGTTGTGCACGCCACAAAGTATTGCGAGAAGGACGAGAACTTGCAATTTTTTGTAACATTTGTTTATGATTTTGTTAAATTTTTTTTGATAAAGTCAAATTAATTTTACAAATTTTCATGAGTTTTATATAAGAGTAATGGTAAAATGAGCTTGCAGCATTGGAAACGATCGCTTAATTAAAAGCAAATTAATTTACTCAGAACAAGAATCTTTCTCGAATAAATCTGAAAATCAATTTCATATCCAAAATTCAAAAGAAGTCAAAAAGTAAATAAAGAGTTAAGTTCTGTTTATAATAAAGTGACTAGTTTGCGAAGTTTTGATCCTGTTGAATCAAGCTTAAATGAAGAGATTTCTCAATGGTATTTTGAAGTAAACATATTAAAGAGGCTTAGTTTCTGTAAGTAACACACAAATAAGATAACTTAATGTAGTTTAGCTTTTGCAACTACTTCGCTTGCTTCACTACAGCAGTTGTGCGCTACTTTTTTCAATAGAGTATGTAATGTTCCTAAAAATCAGTGGTAATGATGCGAGAGAAAAACTTACTGAAAAACTTAAGCTCTTTTGATTTTATCCTAGGATTTAGAAAGTTTGTCACTGGCGATAAAATTTTGTAATTTAAATTTAAAGTAATGTTGCCCTTTTTTGCTTTTATTTAAATTACTCTTGTTAAAACGCCCATATTAAACAAGGAAAGGCACACTTAAACATCAGCTAGTGTGTTAAAAAAAGATCGATAATTTAATCTTTGTGCATTGCAGCTACGGTTGTAAGAGGAATGAAGATGTAAATAACACAGTTCCACTTGCTTCCTCATCAGTGGGTATTCCGTCCACGTATTTGGACAACCCAAATTTTAGCATTAACTGGTACGCTATTTTTAGCGCGTTTGCTTTCTATTTGAATTCTTTTTTACATAGGAATGCTATTATATGGGTCGATAGGAGCTTCCTCATATGGATACTTCAGGTAAAGTAATCATCGATTTTTCTTTTGGATGTTCTTATTTAATATTAAAAATACTTTTTATAGACCATTGTGGCTATAATTTGTCTATGCGAAGCCTTACTCGTTGCCTATCTAAGCTATAAGGGAAACTTAATTCGAACGCTTCTCAATTTTCATTTTATTCTAGAAATTGTCAACAATTCACCATTTTTATCAGGAGTATGAACTGCAACTAAGTGTTAGAAAAATTGACCGATTTTAAATCTTTGTAAAGGTATTTTATGCTCCTCTTCGCAATCTCTTTATTCCTGGCTTTTTAAATTGTTGGTTGGCAAAGAAAACATTAGAGAATATGTTCGTAAGTAATTTCTTTCGCAAATTATTACTTTCATTCATTACTCTAGCTCAAATTAGTTTCACTTTTTGACTTAAACGCAAAATTAAATGAAAAGCATCACCAAAATTGCGAAACTAAATTCGCCGATTTGCGGTTCGTGTTTTCTTTTAAAATCACAACACATTTTGAAGCAGATTTTTAAAAAAAAATTCAATATTCTTAAAAATCATATTAAAAATAAAAAATTCATTAAATTGTTAATATAAGTAATTTATTTAATAGTTATTAAATATTCAAAATTACATTCACTCCTTTTCTAACGAATTGTTTCAATCAAAATCGATTGATTCTGGTGTGAAAAAAGTAAAGTGAAATATTGCACGTGTTCACAAGTTTAGTTTTCTTGCGCTTCACATCACAACCATACAAAACAAGTGAATTAAAGTTGCCTCACAACGATTATGCTCAACCATTTCAGTCTCGGTTTAATTAAGCAAAAAGGAAGTGTAGTGCATAAAAACCATTTAAACAACCGCTAAAAGCAACATAGAACGATCAAGCAAGAATAAACGAATCCCGTGGACAATGTTTTCATCTTATTGCAATACAAAAGAACTCATTCTTTGAGCCATTCTATCAATAATTTATGCAGCTGTTTATTCTCTCATCACTTGCAGAGGCCTGTTTTATTGATTTATAATATATTTATTCACTAAGAGAATCACCAACTCATTTAATTTTAAAGTTTTGCGATAGAGTTAGAAACGGAATAAAAATAGAAAACCCCAAACCCGCCTCCTTCATGGAATGTCTCTCCCAAAATTCGGTATCTCGTCAAACCCATTTCCTGTTAATCTGCCTCAAGTTTAACTCTTTGAACTCTTTAGATCACAGAAATTAACATAAATTCAATAAAATATAAATGTGTACAATTTCATCATACCCATCCTAATACAATAATTTTAAAATTTTTTAAAAGATCCGTTCCATTACCAACCTTTTCACATAATTCTATATCATTTCTCAACACTATGTTTCCTTACTCAACTTCTTTGGTCTTAAAATAACAGACACTTGCTCTTCATTTGATCTACCTCTTGATCAAATTTTGTTCATTCTCGTAAATTTTAATTTTTAATACAATTTCTATTTTAGATAAATGTTTCGCTTACTTTACCGCTTACGTTATTTCAATTTATTTCTATTTTTATTCGCGATGTATAAATATGAGCCCAAGAACAAAAGAGCTTAGAACCCTTTTCCTCTCGGCATTTTATCCGAAACTATCAACTTAAAGGTAGTTACGGTTAAACGGGTAATGCGTGTTGCCCCATTTTACGGGTCGTATGCGTTTACGGGAAAAAAGGATTAAGGTATTGATCCTAAATTCGCCCGTTTTTGTACGGAACGGGTTTGGGATAGAACGATTTTTCCCGTATCCCGTTTCCATCTCTACTTTGCGTATTAATATTCATTTTCTCTCCCACGCTAGAACGATCTGAATCGTGTTATGCAACGATCTCAATCAGCTTTATCGCATCGCCTTATGATTTTATCAGCCACACTTCTCTGCTTAATATTCACAAGGTTTGAAAAATATTGAAACATCGTAAATATTAAATGCTGAATAATGTGAACAGCGTTTGTGGATTTCAACATTTTCAAAGAGCTGGTGGGCGTAACGTGAACCTCTTCGAAAGTCTATACTTCGTCGTAGTCACGTTTGCAACTGTTGGTTACGGCGACTATAAACCGGAAAACATGCATTCGCAATTATTTATGGTTGTAATGATCTGCGTTGCCTTAATTGTATTGCCAACTCAATTCGAACAGTTGGCTTACACATGGATGGAGCGACAAAAATTAGGAGGAAATTACAGCATCCACAGAGCACAGACTGAAAAGCACGTCGTCGTCTGCTCGACAACTTTGCGCTCAGACACTGTAATGGATTTTTTGAATGAATTTTACGCTCATCCTCTTCTGCAGGTCTGTTCTCTTTACTCATCCGCTTTCTTTATTAACTAATTCAATTTATGCATCAATATTCATATTGCATTTTCCAATTTAGCTTCATTATTGTTCAACTGTCTATTTTCAAAGCAGCACTTATTATTTTAATTTAAATTAGATTATTTTCATATGAAACAAGAAAACCAAAATCTATTTTTTTTTCTTGACTTACAAAGTCACTTCACATAAATAACTCAAAAAGTTACATTACAACAAATTACATGTTTTAGATTTGCTTTAGGGAATATTGTTTCTGTGTAAAAAAATCGGTTACTTCATTGGACTTTCAAAATCATCCAAGAGACTTAAAGACACCATCTTATACATTGAAAATTAAATTTTTGAGTCGAAAAAATAGCTTAGTTTCGCAATCCGAAGGAAGCAATAGGTGTAGGTTTCGTCACTCACCACGAAGTTAATGAATAGCTATTTTCTGTCAGCTTTATGTCTGCGTTTCGAGAGCAACTTACAAGAGTCTTTTTAAGCAAATCTAGCTAAAATTCATGAAAAATTGCTAATAATTACAAAACAAAAATTTCTTAAAAAAGAATGAAAACAATTTTTTAATCAATACTATCGTAAAAAGTCACTTTTAATACTGAAGAAAAAAATTTTAACAAATACTGATAGAAATTAAAAACTGTTTAACCCAAGGAAAGTTCACGACTTATCGATTTTGGTAATTTTAATTTGAAAAACAATTGAAAAATGTAACGATTATATGCAAAAAATTTTATTTTCAATCTACTCGGAAGCTAGATATTTTCCGGCCAAGGATAAGAAAGTAATGATAAATAATAATTTAAACTCCCCTTTGTTTCGATAGTTCAAATGTAAAATGCTCTGAGTTCTAATTTTAAGGAAGTTCGTTCTTTTACTACTCATTCTGTTATTAAATTTTGTATTCCAAATAAAAATTTTTACTTTAAAAATATAACTTGAGTAGTAGGTTTTCAAATACTTTTCAAATTTCGCATTCAACATTCCATTTCGAATTTTTAATCTGCATATTCGAATTTTGCAATAAAATTTGGATTTCAAAATGTTAAACAAGTTCAATTTTCTTTTTGAAGCGACGTTATTGTTTAAATTAAATTTAAATATGAATTAACGAATAAATATTGGTTATTATTGTACTAGTGCTTAACAATGAAGATAGATAACAATTAAGATGTAGACGTTGTGAAGAGTATAAAACTTATCCAAAAACCAAAAAACACTTTGAAATTTAAATTTTATTGCAAATTTCCAATATGCAGATCGAAAAATTCTAATTAACTACCTTAAAATTAGAACTCAGAGCATTCTACACTTGAACTATCGAAACAAAGGAGATTTTTAAATTATTATTTTCTTTTCCTTGGCTGAAAATAACACAGTGCCGATTGTGATTGTGAGAAAAATTCTTGCCTTGAGTCATTTCATTTTTCAGGTTTAAAATTACCAAAATTGGTCGCACTTTAGGAATAATCGAGTTTGAAATTTTTAAAAATCCATCAATAAGAGTTGAACTGAAAACCTTTAATAAAATATTTTTAATTTTCGATATGTTAGCGCTCAGCCCTATATGCTTTCGATATTTTACATTATTTTTTATGTATATAATTTATTTCTTTAATATTTAAAATGAATTTAACGAGAATGAATTGGATTGAGCAAAAGCAAATCATGCCATTGCTTGTGACCTTTCGAAATCTAAATGTCATGCGTCCCGTGAAAATCCATAAATGCCAAGCGAATTTTTAAAATTTAAATTAGTTTAAAAAGGCATTCAATGTCAAGCATATATAAAGCCTGCACCAAATATACCAATTAAAAAAAAAATCTAGATTTTTAAGAGACGCGTGTTAATACCAAAATTTCATTAATTTTGGTGAGTATCATTTAGAAACTCTCGTGAATAGATAATGTACCATCGACTTTATTAAACATCGTGCATTAAAGTTTCATTAACTTTGTACGTTTATTGCAACTCCGACTCTCGAAAATTTGAAAAGTTTACAAATTTGTATGCGTTGCTTATATACGCATAGTTATTAAATGAAAACTGCATAAACAGAATGTGAATACTGATAGGACAGTTAACCTGTGAGTGGGTGCAATATTAATGTTACCACAACTCCCAGTCTCAACAAAATAAAACAAACATAATGGACTTTTGCCTAAAAATTGTCTTTTTTTATTGAATCATGTATTTCAAAAAGATAAGTTCAACAATCTTTTTAAAAAACAAAATGAGGGACAAAAATTCATTTATTATGAATTTAAACTTCTCCAAACATAAAATTTGTGAAGGAAGAATGTGCGCGCAATCATGCTTTCATGGGTAATTAATTTCAAAGCTAAAAAAACGGTTTTATTTAAAAAAAGAACAATATTAATTGCCTATAACAGAACTTTGATTTATTTACAAAATTATCATAATTTTGTGCTTTTGAAAAGTTACAGTCAAAAATAAAGGATTAGAAATATAAAGTGAAAGGAAATTTTTGCTTTAAAATCAATACAAAAAATGTTGATAAATTAATAACTAGAGAGATATTAGTAAAAACTTGAATTTAATATTTTGAGCTTTTATCATGATCATAAAATCAAAATTACTTCAATATAACCTCAATCGACTAATTTTTTTTAAATCACCCATAAAATGTTAAGTTTTTAAGAATTGCTAAAAATTTTCTTAAATTAAAAATTGATATAAAATGGACATTAATCAAAAGTTTAGAGTTTAAATATCAAAAATCAATGGAGTTTAATCTATATGCAAATTATTCGCAAAAAATAACACTCTTGCAAAACTTGAATTTTAAAGCAATAAAAATTTGATTTTTTTTAAATTATTAAACAACGACTCGTAACAGTCTTTAATTTGATCATTTTTATAAGAAATTAATTGTAAATGTATTTGGACATTTTATTATGTTAAATATGTTGAGGTCCCAATTTCTATTCTTTTTTAATTCATGTTTTTAAATGAAAATGGCAAAAATAAGACGAGAGACTGTTTTCATTTTAATTGTATATTAAATTATTTCACCACGATATTAAAAAAAATTGAAATGTTAATGAATAAATCTGATTATTCATGAATATGTAAAAAGATTTGATTTACCTTTCAAAATGAACCAAATGTATCAATTAAAAAATCTAAATTTTTATGGGACGCATGTTAGAAAAAAATTTCATTATGAACTCCATTTATACTCGTTTTTGAAATGTATGCTCGAAAATATGAATTTTCTTTTTTATGATAAAAAATGAGAATATGAACTATAATTAAGAATTGAAGATGGTCGAGTTTATTGCGATCATCGTTTTTCATCGGCTTCTTTGTAGTTGTGATGTGATGAAAGATATAAATAAATGAGCAGACTTTCCTGCTATTTTCATATTAAAATTATACGATTTTTTTTAATTTTGCAAGTGCATCTCGACTAGAATTTTTGAGCCTTCTAAATATTAAATTTTAGTCAATTATGATGAAAGGCTTGCTGAATTTTGTTTTAGAGTACCTCATTTAACAAAAATCCTGTATGCGGCTTACTTGCAATGCATATAATGTTGAAGCTGTATGTTTAATTTGCTTGATAAAGTTATTGTATATCTCAAGAAAGTCGAGCAAGTGCAGTTTTTTTTTGTTAAGACAAGTGTTCACTGTTCACGTGTTGAAAAAATTTTATCTTACACTATTGTCCAGAAACTTTCATTTATTGTTTTGATATAAAGCATACTTTAAGTAAAGTGAAATATTTTTAGGACAAGAATTTACTACTCTGTTCAGAAAAAAGTTTCTAATTTTTTGAGAATTTCTTCATAGCCCGAGAACCTTTTTTATGAAAAAAGCTGTTCAAAATAACAAAAATAGTTACAAATTGTAAATGTTTGCCTTTTCAATTTTTATTTCTCGTTATCACAAAAAGAAAAGAAAAAATGAGTTGTAGCGACGACTGAAGCTGTAAAGAGCCAGTGTTTACCGAAAGGCGAAATATGCTCTTTTATCGGATTTGCGATAGCCGAATTGGCCATCCTCTGTTGTTGTTGCAAAAGGCGAAGTGCCTTATTTTATCCACAAAAATCTTCGTACGATGGTTATTGCCGATTAGCGTGTTACTGAAGCGGACGTTTTTGCTATAATTTAAAAAAAGGAAAAGAATTTTGAGCAAATTATTGCTTTCATCTTCAGTCAAAATCTTAAATTATTTAATGCTTACCATTATAAAAATACGTATTGTTTCCATTAGAAAAATGCTTCAAGTTGAGATTGTTGATTTTACTACACATTTTTTATAATTTTGACTGAAAATGTGTTTTTATATGAATTAATAGATTATTTGATAAATTTTAAAATTTTAAATTCATTTAATTTATGTGAATTTCTACTTTTTTATTTTTTATATTTGATACTTATATAGACGATTAAGTGATGGTAACCATAGTAAATTTTTTTTAAAGGATTAATAAATGAAGTAGAGTTTAGTAACAATAAATACATTTAATTTTGTGAAAACAAAGTAAAATTCAATATTTAAGTTCTTTGTCGCACAAATATAATATGAAAAGTCAATTAAATTCACTTGCAGGATTTTTATGTTGTTTTGCTTTCGCCGTGCGAATTGGATACAACAATGAAAATGATACTTCAAGTGCCAATGTGGGCACAGCGAGTGGTTTATATTAAAGGATCGGCATTAAAAGACACTGATCTGACCAGAGCCAGGTTTGTCCGCTTTTTTATTGATTTTTTTCCCTTTTGTTTTGCATTTTATTTTTTACTCCTTTTCCTCATGTAAAAATCGATTTCTGTGATTCTTAACCGAAATTACTTTCTTACACTGAAATTACAATTCTTAAACACTATAAATGTTATCATCTTTGCAAACTTGGTGCTTTTTCTTTTACTTTAATTAAATTCTAATTGTTTTTAATATAATATTATTAATTAACTAAATTATTATTAAATTAAATATACAAAAAGAAGCAAAGCTCTAGTTGACGAATCCTCTTGACGATTATTTCATTTTACGCAGCGATTATTTAACTTGTTTTTTAAATTCACTATTATCAATTATTAATTATTTATGAATTTTGAAATTATTGAAATTATTGAAATATTTATTAATTTAAGACTGACAGACTAATCAAATGATCATGAATAAATGCATATTTTTTTGTTTGATCGATCGATTCTAGAATTTCACATTAATTTTTTTCTAAAAAATTTGATTTCTTCATTTTTTATTGTCGACTTTCGAACAGGATGAATGCAGCAGAGGCCTGTTTCATTCTTGCCGCGAGAAACTATAACGATCGATGTGCTGCTGTAAGTTGTCTTTCATTCATTTTCTTGCAATAATGTCACATTCAAGCATATGTTTTCTATTTCTGTTTCATAATAATGCTCATAAATTGAATAACTCAATTTCATTGAAATTATTGCAGGATGAACATACCATATTGCGCTCTTGGGCCATAAGAGATTTCGCTCCTAATGTTCCACAATATGTTCAAATATTTAGACCGGAAAATAAAGTGCACGTCGCTTTTGCAGGTAAAAGTTTTTATTTACAAAACCTAACGTAATTAATTAATTTACAAATATTAATGCAGTGAGTATATAGAATAATTTTGTTGATTCTGAAGATTTAATTTTTTAAAACGATGAAGAATATGAATAAAAAAATAAAGATAAAAGATTAGTTTGTTTTATCTTTTGCATAAAATATTTTTTGTCATTACTACTTATCCTTGAGGCTTGAACAGCTTGTTAATCAAAAAATAAAAACAAAAAATGTTCAAAGGAATTATTGACAATTTTTGAATCGAAAATTTTGATTTTGTTCCAAGTGTGAAAACGCAATCTTAATTGCTTTTAATTTTTCTTTCTCAGAGCACGTCGTATGTGAAGATGAATTCAAGTACGCTTTACTAGCGAATAATTGCTTATGCCCTGGTGCTTCGACTCTAGTTACTCTTCTTTTGCATACCTCACGTGGACAGTAAGTGTTTGCTATACATTTATCAAAGATGCTTTTTTCGCGATGGCTTATTTTGACAACAAAATTTGGTCGACGCTTCAACTCAATATTTTCATATCAATTTTTCATTGATTGAACAAACTTTTTTTCGAAATCGTCGAAATTTCTTAGAATAGTTAAATTTTTAGGAAGAGCCTAAAAACAAGCTTCAATACTTCCTAAATATTCATATATAGTCAACTAAGCATATTTTTATTATCTTTTAACAAATTTTTCTGATTATATTAATACACATTTAGATAACGACAGATGAACTGATCAAACATTTCTGCACTCAGGTATTGAATCGCAAAAATGCTAAAAAGAAAAAATAAAGCTAATTATTTATTAGCCATGTGTTAGAACGTAAATGTTCATAAAATATTACGAAACAGCTTGCAAAAAATCAATTTTTTTCACTTTGTTTTATATTAAACGATAATTTTTGAAAACAATGATTAAATGTGGTGAAAGTTTTAAAATATAAGACTTCAGTTCTTTACAATTGGTTTATTTTGTGGCGCTTAGTGTATTGCTTTATTTCTTGAAGGAGAGTCGGTCTGTGTAAATTAATAAGATAGTTTGTCTAAAAATAACCATCCTATATTGAGAAATCAATTTCTGTAATATGATTAAGCTCAAATAATCAGGCAAAATATTCTTTTGGGACAAAACATTGTGAAATTGATTAATTTTTGGCAGGAATTTCAGAGAGAATGGGACTATTTTTCAGTCGAAGTTCGGCCGAAATTTACTCGTTGTTGTCACTAAAAAGCACATCTTTAAAAGATTATTTTGAATTCTTTTAACAAAATGATTTCAAATGTATGCAACTAAATTTTATAATAATTCGTGAATGAATTGTCCAGGAAATAGAGCATATTTAATTGATAATAAACATCAAATATTTAAAAATTTCTTTAATTGTTTAGAAACGATATTTTTTCATTTATAAAGTGATATGAGTAAAATTATGCGTAGTTTTTCTGAATTTTGATTAAAAATGAATTTTGTTTTAAAGAGAAGGACAAAGTTCAGATGAAGAATGGCATCGATTATATGGAAAATGCTCCGGTAACGAAATCTATCACATAAGGCTTAGCGATAGCCGTTTCTTTGGTGAATATCAAGGAAAAAGTTTTACCTATGCGTCGTTTCATTCGCATCGAAAGTAAGAGAAATATAATTCAAAGCATAAGTTTGTTTGTTTTTTTTGCATTTGCAATATTACAAATCAGCGCAAATGATAATTTATTTGCATCTTTATCCTCACTCATGTTTATGACGTTAACATCCTATTTTCTCTCGCAAAATTGCTTTGAAATAAACAATATTAGTACAATTTTTTCGATAAGAAGCCACTTTACAGTAACGATAGAAGCGAATGAGATTTTAGGAGGTAATAAAGATGAGTCTAGTAATAAACGTACTAAAATAAAAAATATTATTTATTATGATTATAACTTTAACTTTTCCTAAGCTTGTTGAAAAATGTCGGCCATTGTATTTCTTCTTGTTGACAATAAGTTTTTTGTGTGTTTTTTGTATTTATATTTTATATTAAATCATTTTAATAAGTAACTCTGATTTCAAGGATTTATGTGACAAGAAATTTTTCAAATTAAAAATAAAAAGTAAAAATATGCTAGGCGTCAATTAGTAACTGAAAAATTATACAGTAAAACCTCTCCTAACGGACACCTCTCTTGAGAGGTCACCTCGAAGTTTTACCTCCATGATCAGAAAAAAGTACATTTTACGATTGAAAAAATACTTCATTGCACTGTAAAAAACGTCACTGCTAAGCAACAATTTGATTTATTGAGAATAGCATTTTTTCATGTTTAATTTTTCAAACATGTTAGTCAAATTTAGCAAAAAATAACAATTTTTAATATTTAACATTAATGAGACTAATCTCATTCATTTGTGAAAATTCATTAAAACGATTTTTCTCCCGTTACAGAGTTAACGTTTTATGTTTCACTCAATTATCCACCTTTTAGCCACTTATTGACAGCCTTATTATAGTCTTAATTGATACACCTATTTAAATTGAAAACTTTTATCAAAGAAACATATTCGCATTGATCTATTATTTTTATTTTCTTTGTAACCGATTATTGAGGCATTTTTAAATACATATTCTCATTTTACATAAAGCACCTTATAATGTAAACACGTGGTTTTTTTCAGTACAGTGAAGTATTCTTTCAATTATAAAATGCAATTTTTTCTGATCACGAGAAAATGCAGAAAACTTATCAAATTGAATTAACTAACTTATTATTTACTTTAATTTATTTATTTAAGCTGAATTTTTCGTTTAACGTTGAATTCAATGGAAAAATAAAGTTCCGAGCAAAAGTTTTGTCACTTTGAGAGCGTTCGCTTAATATTTATTTCTTAATGAATTGAACAATATTTGTGCAACATTTATTGTCTTATTTTATTGAATTAGTAATGTCATTGATATGTAAACAAAAAATTTTAAATTTTTCGCTTAAAAAAAACAAAAATCGTTAAAATTTGTGAACACAATGCATCAACAAACTCATACTTTTTAATGATTTCGATTTCGCTTTGAAATTATATGAAAGAAATGTTAACACTCGTCCAAAAAGTTCAAAGTGGTTCTATGAAAAACTTGATCAAATAAAAAATTGAAGAAAAAGTTGTAAAAAATTAATGAGAAACAATTGAAGTTTCCTAAAAAAACAAAATTCGGCGGCTGTACTATTGCTATCGGTGCAACTGTTATAGTACAAAAAATTGTGTACAGAAAATTTTGAAATTGATTTAAGACATTATTTTCGAGTAAAATCTTTGTTTATAAAACAATTAACAGATAAACAAAGAACGAAAAATAAAAGAAAATCAAAACGGCGCAAATGCTTTTGAAAATGAACAAAAAAAGCCATTTTTGATCGGCGTGGTGCAAAAAGCCTCTTACCCTAACATTTTTATAATTTGTATAATATTTATAGTTATATAGCCAATACAAGAAAACAAAAACGTTAAACCTTTAAAACATCTAAGAAATATTAGAAAAAATTCAAAACTTACAACACCTCATATAACGCTACATTTCAGTCAGATCCATTTTACAAAAACCTCTTTTATTGTCGCTGAATTAAAAATTTTCAAAAAATTTAATACTATATAAAATAATCCAAATATATTTATGTCTTAAATGTGGCTTTTATTTTGACTCATAAATATTATTTGAAAAAAATCTCTCTAAATTTCAAAAACAAAATTTTAAAGTTTTTAAGGTTAAGTTAACAACTATAAATTCATAAAATTACTTAACAGTTTTAATGATTGACATTTATTGAAACAGAATAACTGTGAGAGAAGTAAAATAGTAGCTTAAACTTTAAAAATTAAAAATTTCTGCCCTAATCAGTAGCATATTTTTGAATTTTCTATTCACTTGAAGAAAAAATTTTTTATCTTTTTAAAAATTAAACTAATCAAAACCAAAAGCTTACAAAATTAATCTATTGTTAATAAAATTAAAACTTCTCACTTTTTACTAAATAAGTGAAGCTTTTCATAAGTTACACATGTTCATCGAAATGATAAAACTTTTGCTCGACACTACAGATAATCGAAGCCTATTTTCCCTGTAATTGTCAGCAAACTAAAATAAATTTTAAATTTGATTCGCTCCACTGAATTTTGAGCGATTTTATTCTTAACTATGGAAGTGAAATATGAAGATAAAGTCCTATTTTTACGCTCGATTTATCACTGAAATTCTATATCCTGTTTATGACAAAAGAGTATTAAAACATTCCAATTTTTACACAAAGGTACGGAGTCGCATTGATCGGAGTGCAAACCGATATGAGAGGAACTTGGCCTATTATGCTTAATCCGGGTCCCTCCTATATTTTGAAAAGCACAGATATATGTTTCTACATGAACATAACCAAAGAAGAAAATAGTGCGTTTCTACCTGCCACTTCTCAAAATGAAGAAAGTGAAAAATCAGACAAATCTAAAATCGATCTTGTCTTAAAGCTAGAATCTGGTGCTGATAAGCTTGAGAACGGCGAGGCAAAAGTAGTTTCAAACTCTACTCTAATTTCTGAAACTCGAAGAAGTAGTGCAGCTTCGAACACAGAGGAAAGCATCAAGGATCAGTCGCCAATTAAATTTAGAAAAGCAGTTGTGAAAATTGCCTCAAAAACGAAGCATAAGCTAACAAAACGAGGTTCGCATTTAGATATTCCTGACCCGGAATACGGATCAAGAGATGTTTCGCCAAATAATGTGATGTCAGCGCGAGGGAGAAGACCAAGCATTGCTCCTGTGCCTACGATGCTCCGAGAAGACACGCAAGAGTCTGATAGCGAAGATAAAGATGCAAATAATTTGCTTGAGGTACCTTGTACGTCTCCATCAGAGTATTTAGAGTAAGCAACTAATTATGCCTCCTTATCGACTAATGTTTTTATATCAATTAGAATAGTGAAAGGTTTTCCACCAGTCTCGCCATTTATCGGTGTGAGTCCGACGCTTTGTTATCTATTCAAAGAAAAGAAGCCTTCCTGCTGTTTGCAACTTAGCAAGGTACGAGAGTCAAAACGAAAATCGCATCAGCCTTAAAACTTATTTTCCGACAGTCTTGCGAGCACTGTGAACACCAGAGCGCACGCGATTATAACTGGTCTACACCATGTATCATCCTTGCGGCAGATTTTGCATCAAACGGAATATACAATTTTATCGTTCCTCTAAGAGCCCATTTCCATTCGCCACAATCATTACGTCCCATTGTGCTTTTACTAGAAAAACGACCACATCAGGCATTTATAGACGCAATTTCGTGGTTCCCTTTCGTTTATTGGATGCAAGGATCAATCGATTAGTAATTTTGTTTATGGCTATAAATCATGCTTATCATTATTTATTTAGTCTTGACGACCTCCTTCACGCCGGCATCAATCTTGCAGAGTCTGTTGTTGTCGTGAATAAAGAATCAACAAACTCGGCCGAAGAAGATTACTTAGCCGACTGTAATACAATTGTCGCCGTTCAAACAATGTTCAAAATGTTTCCGAGCGTCCGAATAATAACAGAGCTCAGTCAATCTTCAAACATGAGGTTCATGCAATTTCGAGCGCACGATGTTTACGCCTTGTCACTGTCAAAAGTAGAAAAGGTTTGCATTTTATTTGCCGCAAAGCCCATCATTTTTTGCTTTCGTTTCTATTTTCTGAAGCATGAAAAGGAGAGTGGTTCTCACATTTCGTATATGTTTCGACTTCCATTCGCTGCCGGATGCGTTTTCAGCGCTTCAATGCTCGACACACTCCTTTATCAAGCCTTTGTTAAAGACTACATGATTACGGTGATCAGATTGTTGTTGGGAATAGATCAAGCACCTGGCTCTGGCTTTTTGTCATCGATTAAAATCAGCAAAGATGATCTTTGGATTAGAACTTATGGAAGGCTCTATCAAAAACTTTGCTCTACAACGTGCGAAATTCCGGTTGGCATCTACAGAACGAAAGGAAGCAATACAAAAGACCTTCAAGAGGTAGTAAAAAGTTTTTTCTCTACTCTGAGACTTGGAGCACTCTTTACAGATCAATCTTGCGTTTTCTTTGCCTATCTCCGAACGAATGCAGTATCAGCAATTAAGTGCAGAAATTGAAAGACAAGAAATTAGTAATTTGGTTAGAAACCGAATGCAAGATCTCGGTTTACCCATCGAAGATTACGGTAATTGCCACCATTAAATGATGTAGTCATTTAAACAAAAATATATTGCAGATGATGTGTCTGAAAAGCGGCATAGTTTGTCTTTTGTAATCATCAACCCGAGCTGTGATTTGAAGCTTGAAGAAGGAGACATAATTTATTTGATTCGCCCGTCACCGATAAAAAGCAAGAAGACATTTCTTACGCGTGGCAACTCGATTCGTAATAAGGTATCCATAAGAAGGGCTAATCGCAGAAAAGTTCCTTCAACTTCTCCACAAGCGTCATTAACTTCTCTTACTCCATTGCCCACTCCAAGTCCAACGCCATCGCCCTCAATTTCGAATGATCAAAAAGTTGTTTTAAATTTTAATTATTCAGGTGAGAAGGAACCAAACGATCAAATAATCAAAGCTAAGATTTGTTCGAATGTTTGAAGTTTATATTGATTTTGTTGAAAAAAAGAAAGAAATTGTTATTTGTTTTTATCTCGCATCATTTAAATAATCTGAACATAATCGTTGCAAACAACATATCGTTGTTAATGTTAATTGGTTCACTTCTCATCCATCATATTTATCAAAATGTTACGACTGCAGTTAGTTCTAAAATTACACAAATAATAACAAAAATATTTAATAAAAAACATGATATTGTGAAATATTTTCAGAAATGAACTAAAATACTCTTTCGATTAAAATTTCGATTCGAAACGAAGAACAAGTTTCACGCAATGGAAGAATAGCCTGAATTGTTATGAATGATAAACATGTAAAGAATAAAATGTTCAATGTTATGACTTTTGCAATTCTCAAAATTTGTAATTATTTAACCTTTACTATATGAATAAAAATATTTAAATAATTGAAAAGCATTTCTTTAAAATTTAACTTATTGGTCTAGCATGGAGAGTCAAACGATCCATGCTAATGTTTCGATACAGCTGTTCAGTTAAATTAGAAAAAAGTTTAAGCATCAAGTTAAAAAACATTGATGTATAAAAAGTAATAAAACGTTGTAACGATAAAGAAATAACCTTGATTCAATAATGGAACCATTTAATATTTAAAAAAGAGTGAATGATAATTTGAAAATATTGATAAAAAGTAATTTTTTATTTTTCACATTCTTATCTCTGATATTTTAAGTATTCGCATGATTTGCAATGCATGAAAGTCGGTGAATTTGTTAATCATCTGTCAAAAAATGATGCTTATAAAAATATTGTTAAGTGAATTTCATTCTAGATGAAAGCATCATTTTTTGCGAAGACTACACTGAAATAAAAGATTTACATCGAAAGAAGCTTTTTGACAATTGAAAACTCAGAGATTTGTGATAATAGTTTACCGAATTATTATTATTTATTAGCTGATTCTCCGCAAATGGGTGGAAATTATGGTTGAACGAGTAATCCAGATAACGTCTTTATTGTGCGAGGCAAATGTGTTTGAAATTTTTGTGAAGAAAAGTAATAAAATGTATTGAGTATTTATAATATTAATTTATTAGGATCAATAATCGTGAAAAATTTTAAATACAAACTTAATAAAATTATTAAGAAAGGTTTGTCCAGAAATGTAAATACTTTTTTCTGGATACATCCTTTCTTAACAAATCTATCCAACTGTGACCTAATTCTACATTGTAAAGTTGAGAATTTTTCAATGATGAACGATTTAAAATCAGAAAAACATGCTAAAATTCGAAGAAGCTTGCGAAAATTCGAAGAAGTATGTAGTAGATGCTATAAATTGGAATTCACGACACGTTACAAGACGATAAAATATAATTGGGCAAAAAAGTTTTAGCCATTCACTTCTTTGCTAAGATAGACATGAGGTTCTTTGCTAATCGAGTTGTTCCTACTTGCTGTTGGCAGCGGACGTTCCCATGGCTTCTGAAATAAGTAAGATAAGCGTGAGACAAAAAAAATCGATAAATACTTGAGCTTCGGGATTAGTTTTACTCATGGTTGAATATGGAAACGGATAGGTATTTCCAGATTCGCACATCAATGGTTTTGAAGAATTATCGAAATCAACATATCGCTGGGTGGTTCCTGTGCCGTACGCAAACTGCTTGGTACTCAATGTATTCACTACCAAAATATTAATTTAGCCGAAACCGTTCAAAGTTTTCAAAAACTTACATCCATCGTTTGGAATGATTGGAGGTTTAATTCGTCGCACCCAAATGCATGTAACCAATAAAACGATAGAAATGATAACAATGGCCACTATGATTGGAATAATAAATAAAGGTTGCAAGTAATATGGCGCTAAGTCAATAAAAGAAGCTGGAACAATTCTTGTCTCTAAAAAATTGTTTAACAAATTACAAAATAAACATTTTGCAGTAGTTCAAACCTCCTTGAGTTGTAACATCAATGATGTTACTTGGATCTCCTGTTCCATGCTTATTGGTTGCCGTTACATAGATGCTATAGCGAGCACCAGTATCTAAACCGTCGAGGGTATAACTATTAGTATTGTCGCCCAAATGAATGCTTTTCGCATTTTGAATGTTGTTTGAAACCATTGGTACTGGAATTTGTCTCCATTCGTCATTTTGGCGCTTAAAGTGAATCGTATATCCGATAATTGATGACTTTTCAGTTTGAGCTTCGTGGTGGATCCAACTAAAAGAAATTGAATTTCTTGACGTACTTATAATTGAGAGTCGAGCAGCAGATGGAAGATCCCCATACAAAGTTTTGACTTGAACCTCTTGCGAAAGAGGACCACTTCCAGCTGCATTGAAAGCTTTTACAACGATTTCATATGTTGTAGCTTTTAAAAGATTTGATAAAAAGAATTCGTATTTATGCGAAAGATCAGAATTTGCATTAGCAGGAATCGAGCGAAATGAAAACGACTGTTGAGATCCATAAGCTTTGTAACCGACATAATATCCTTCTAAATCGCCATTCCATTGATCTTTTGGAGGAGCTTTCCAAGAAACTTTTACAGTTGTAGGTCCTTTTGCTTTTACGGTCACATCAATTGGAGCTCCACTTGGTTCTGAGTAAATTATATTAATATGGAAAAATAAAAACGAACACAAACCTTCAGGGTTTGTGGTAAAACTAACAGATTCTGCAGGCTCTCCTCTTCCTACTTTGTTTTCAGCAACAACAGTCAACTCATAGGAATGCCCTGGTTTGAGATCCTTGATCAAAGCTGCAGTGTGAGCGCTTGTTACAACAACTTCGTGAAGTTTACGAGTAGAAGAATGATGTGTCCAATATTGTATGGTGTATTTAGTGATCGGATTGTTACCATTAAAAGGAGGAGACCAAAAAACATTCGCGCTTCGAGACCATGTTTCTTTGACTTTTACATTAAGTGGAGGACCAGGAACCTCTGAAAGAATTTAAATAGATTATTTAAAAAGATTGAATTCAATTACCAGTAACAATTAGTTTCACTGTTCTTTCGTCAGAGCCGTACTCATTTTTAGCCAAACAACGATATTTGCCATTGTCTTCCCTTTGAGCATTTTTGATCATTAATTCTGAATTAATGCCTTGTTCGGTGATGTGATTGATTATCTCAAAACTTAAAAAGAAATATGTAGTAAATCGGATGGTTTTGTATAAGAGATTACTTTTCTCCTTTTTCTTTATTCAAGATTGTTGTATCCTTTTTCCAAGTAATAGACAAAGGCTTGTCGCCTATTGCGTTACAAGACAAACGTACGCTTTCACCTCTTTTCGCATGAGTTGTTGCATGTTTCTCATCAAATTTTGCGGGCACTGAAAACAGAGGATCGTTTAAATCTTTGCATTGCGAAAATTATTTTATAACGATAAAGTATAACTTCAATGCACAAATGCGGCACTCTTTTGTAATATCTTACCACTAACAGTTACAGTAATAGTCTTCCTCAATACATCACCATCTTTTGTCGATACAACACATTCATATTTACCGCTATCAGACTCTTTGATATTGTTCAATTTCAAAACCTTTGATTTAACCTTAAATTCTCTTGAATCTATTTTTTTCCAATGAAAAATTGGAAACGGAGATGCGACTGCATCGCAAAGAAGCGATAATTCAGAGTCCTTTGAAACAATGACATCGCTAGGTTCAACAATCCATTTAGGTGTGATTTTAACATGCACTGCAATAGTGATATTGTCAGATCCGAAATCATTTTTGACCAGACATGTATAATTCCCTTGATTTTCTGCTCGAATTCTGTTAATAGTCAGTAATGATACAATGCCATGGTTCATAGTGTTAATATTCGGGGTAGAAATTAGAGATAAAGGGGTTCCATTTTTCAACCACTGAAAATTAAGCGGTTGAGATCCTTTTTCGACGGTACAGGCAATAATGCTATCTGAACTTTCATTAAAAAAACGAGTTATAGCCATAGGAGCAATGACAGGAGCATCTGTAAATAAAAAAACATTAACAAGAATATTATCCAGAGAAGCTTACCTTTCATGTCGATTTTATTGATATTATTAATAACGAAAATGAAAAGGCTCAAAATAGCATTAAATGATGACATTTTAGGTTTTTGATTTTCAAACATCTTTACATAAATTATGACAATGGCGCCACTCTCAATAGGATCACTTTCTATTCACCGACAAAGACGCGGTTTCTTTCATTTACAAAAATTCTTACCAAATACGATTATATCAATTATCTTTTGTAAAACATTGTCTACGCCATTATCGCCTTTACATTCATATGAACCAGCATCTTTTATATCTATTTTGTTGAAAATAAGACGACTTTCACTTGAAACCATAGCATCTGAAATTCATTTTTGAATACGTTAAAACGACGTTATTAAATTCTTCTCTTACTTTGCGGTTTAAGCCTGTTCCAAATTATATTTGGCTTAGGATTACCATCTATTTCGCAATAAACAATCACTTGATCGTTTGCTTTTGCTTTTATATTTTCAGGTTCTTTTATGAATTTCATGGGCACTAGAGAAAAATTAAGTTATTCGATTAAGATAATACGAATAATAAAGTAATGTTGTTATAAAAATACCTTTTATGGATAAAGAGATGGTATATTTGTCGCTTCCAAAAGTGTTTCGAGCAATGCATGTATAATTTCCTGCATTTTCGGCTTTTACTTTTTCAATACTGATCATTGAATGCTGTTCAAAGCTCTCAATATTTATCAAATTTTCTTTAATATTTTTTCCATTTTTAAGCCATGTGAATGAGACGGGTTTTGATCCGCTCATCAAAGTACAGAATGTCGAAAAACGCGATCCTTCTGGAATTGAGCCCTGATATATCAGTGGGGTTATTTTTGGAGCTAAAAACATAAACAAAAATTGAACATCTCTTTAAATGAATGTTACTTACCTTCGCAAAAACAAACTCTTATTAAATTTGTGAAACAAAGCAAAATTAAAATGAAGAGCATTTTAACTTTTTTCATATACAATGAGCTAATTCAAAAAGCCACAAAAGCGCCGCATTTTGCAGCAAACCTAATTCAACATTTGCCCATTTTTAAAGCGCGATATTCTTACCAAAAACAGAGACTTTTACAACTTTGCTCAGTGGAACATCAACTTTGTTGTCAGCAATACATTCATAGAATCCACTATTTGCAAAAGAGATCTTCTCTATCTTAAGTTCTGTCGTTTCAGACAAAAGTTGTTTTGTTGGTTCTGTTTTAAACCATTTAATAAGTGGTTTTGGAAAGCCAATTGCTTCACATTTTATGCTAATATCATTTCCAAATAC
>NCKU01002074.1:0-20866 GCA_003675995.1 Dinothrombium tinctorium
AAATTGTAAAACATCAAGAAATCCCTCTAGAAATGAAATCTTGCTACATAACACCTGTACTGAAAGCACATAAAAATGCTAGTGACATTTGCTCCTATAGACCAGTTACGGTTCAAAGATAGTGATAAAAAAATCATTCATTTCATAAATTCATGTGATTGTCAATTTTAAAAAGAAATCATTGTGTGAAAATTAGCTTGTTTATGATAAGAACACTTAACATTGATTTCAATCGATTGTTTATTGTTAAATGTTTTTAAATCGTTAAATGTTCTTGCAAACGAAGAGCGCAATCCCTTCCACCGTTAAATGATTTTGCAAAAACGTTAAATGAATGCAATTTGACTGTAATTAAGTCGTACCATGCCCTCCAGAAAAGAATCAAAAGAAGTACAAATAATTTCATAAATTCAAAAGAGTAATCAGTTGACGAGAATCGAATTAAAAGAGATCCAAGTAACAGTTATCGAAAATCTTACCACTTAGAAAATCTTAGTCAAGCTTATAAAACGTTTGACAAATTTTGCAAAAATTGTTTCAAACTATTGTTTAATTCAAACAGATGAACTAGTAGACATGTCATTTAAAAAAGTATTTTATTTGAAAATGATATTTTCGTAGCCAAAGTTCTCATTCTGATTCAACTCTAACTTTCTGGATATATTTCGCGCTAACCGCTATTTCTTGATCCATTTTACGCAATTTATCTTCTAAATACATACAGACTTTCATCTGGAAATGGAACCTAATTAATTCATCATTGAGAGTACTAAACTTACATCATCTTCTAAACGTCGAAACATTGTAGCTGTATTGTATTTTTCAGGGTTGTCTAAGAAAACCACCATTCCATCTTTCTGATTAATAGAGGCAAATATTTCTTTATCTTCAATCTGCAAATAATTTTGAATTAGCTTAATATCAAGCGAATTAAACCATCTAATAAGAACAATTTCAAACTAGACCATACCATTCTTAGTATGTAGTTTTCAGCCTCTTTTGCGTTTGCTAACTGAACCCTGTTTGCCATATCACTCAAAGACAAAGTCAAGAAAGTCTTTGTAAGTCTTTGAATATTTTTCTTATGCAGCGAAGAGAGACATTGCTTAACCAAACCCATATTTGTTTCCTTAAATCATCCTTTAAATTACATTATACATAAACTATAATTACTTACTCTTGTTAGAGTTTCAGAATGTCGGTTTATGACAGCAATAACTTCTTCGGGATTATTTGTAGCATAAGCTGATACTAGTTCATTGTAAGGAGCGCTCAATGGCTTTATAAATCTGGTTACAACTTGTGATGTGTATTTAGGAAATGGAGGAACTTTGCCATATAAAATTAATGCAACGAGAACATATTTTTTGTATGCTTCAAGCATGATATGACTGACAGCCATACTTGGAGTAGTTATAGCAACTTCAAAGAAATAAAGTGCTCTCTCATATTTTTTAAGTGATGCGTAAATGATGCCACCATAATAATAGTACAGCAAAAAGTATTTCACGTCGAATTGTCCCCCCTCTTTACTGATGTCAGTAATATCCATATCCAGAAAATACAGAGCAGGCTTTAAGCATTTTGCCAATAAACAAAGCTGAAAAAGATCGGCGTGAATTGACGTTAATTGTGTTGGGCTCAATTGAATTTTAGTAATTGCTTTGCAAAGCAGATCGATTCCACGCATTGGTTGCCTTCGTTCGACAAGACTCAGTGTAAAATAGTGACAGAGCTCAGCAACTGTTGGAGAAAAATAGTAAGTAAAGAGCATGATGTGAACTTAAGACGAACAAGTATCGGGTGCGACTCGAATTTGTTCACCATTGCATTCGGTAATAAATTCTTGAATTTGTGCATACAATTGTTCTATTGCCTGATTGTGATTTAAACTCATTTTGACACAACTGCAAAAAAAAGGTGTAAACAAGAGGACGGAATAAGACGCAATACAGAATGGTGAGAATGCCGAGAGAGTGTTCCTGC
Source organism: Dinothrombium tinctorium (assembly GCA_003675995.1). Classification (NCBI taxonomy): domain Eukaryota; kingdom Metazoa; phylum Arthropoda; class Arachnida; order Trombidiformes; family Trombidiidae; genus Dinothrombium; species Dinothrombium tinctorium. The sequence continues at coordinate 1,987 of NCKU01002074.1, forward strand.
AAGTCGAGAGTGGCCAAAGCATCGTCGAGGTGAGCGCTATGTTTGACCAGAACATCGCTGTTCTTCGAACAATACTCGTACAATTGATCGAAGCTTCCTGTGGGAGAGAACGCTGTGAGCGACAAGTGAGAGACTGTGAGCGAACCTTGAGAGGAGAGGCTTCTCACGGTGACGACGAACTGTTCCAAAGCAGAACTCATCGCTGAGCGTTGCTATCGCTTTGCGGTCACTTTGCGGTCGCTTTGACAGTTTTTTCTCGCTTTTGCTTCACTCGCGTTTCGAGCGATCGCCGCTTCGGGAGCGTCTTCGCTTTGCGACCGCTGTCGTTGTTTGCGAAACACGAAATCAGCTGCTTTTTGTGTCGAGTATCAATCGTTTCGAAAACGAAAGAAGAGAGCGTTTTTCGCGAAAGAATCGTTCGAAAAGCATTGGTCGCATTAGTTAGCAATGAGAGGAGACGTGGAAAACGAGAGGTGAGTCAGTGCATCGCTGCGTTGAGCAGCGGTTGACGGCAGGAGCTGCACTCACCGCTCTATTCGCAGCAATTCGTCTGAAAACGGCCTCGAAATGGCAGTGATTCGCGAGATTTACAACGGTGTGAATGCTCACGAATTGCTCGAAAGCGAATTGGAAAAGGCGCTCGAAGCGGAGTGCGACACGATCGTAATCGAGCCTCAGCGTCTGGGCGAAGAAACCGCTCGTTATCTTTACGTCGGCGACTGTCTTCAAAAAACTGTTCTCGTCGCTGGCGTAGGTTCCATTGTTTCTGCCCATCTCCTGGAAGACAAACCATACATTTACTGCACGGCTGCTGTTATTAGTGTTTTAGGCTGCGGTCTGTACACATGTTCGTGGCACAATGATCCCTGCTCCAAATATATGGTCGAAACCGATCCTCAGAAGCTGCGCTCGAGGAATGTTCTGCCGACGAGTCCTCCTCCCACTGTTTTGATTAAAAAGAAGAATGGCTTCAATCAGCAGAAGAACGTCTTAACTACAGCTTTATCTTTGATTGCGTTTGCTTTTTCGGCCTTTAAACTCTACAAATTGGTTAAATATGTCACCGTTTAATGTTATACTTTTTTGAAAATAGTTATTTTTTATAGTTTACTGATCGACGATAAGAACTGTCATTAAGTAACCAAATAAGTGAATAAATTTGTTTGACATTTTATTCTTTCTTCATTTCTTTATAACCTTTTTCAGCTCTTTTCGACATTATTTTAAAGTAAATATCGGGTAAAAGTGTGCGCAAAATTATCGCCAGTTTTACATAACTCGGAGCTATTACCACTTCTTCTTCCTTCGCTACAATGCAATCAACAATATAATTTGCGACAGTGAACGGATCCATTCCAGATGCAGTATTTTTATCAAGTATTCCGTACTTTGAACCGCTACCTGTGAGAGCATTGACTGATAAACTAGTGTTGATATAACCCGGGCTAATCACGCAAACATTGATCCCTTTTCCGCTTAATTCTGCACGAAGAGAATCGAAGAAAGCCTGCAATGCATGTTTGGACGCTGAATATGCTGATCGAAAAGGAATGGACATCTTTCCCTGAACACTGCTGATAACAACTATGTGACCACTTTTTTTCTCAATCATTGGAATCATAATTTCTGCAAAAATAAGAAAAGTTGTGAACAAAAAAAATTTTTCAGCAAATGATCACGAAACCTTTGGTCAATGCGATTTGCCCGAAAAAGTTAACAGTCATTACTCTTTGATAAACATCAACATCTGTGCCCTCAACTGTTCCTCTATTGCTGACTCCAGCATTGTTTATGAGAATATCGATAGGACCATACATCTCAATCGCCTCTTTAGCTTTCGCTGGAATATTCTGTAAGTCTTGTAAATCGAGAGACAAAATCTTGGGCTCAAAAGCATTATCACAGTTGGAATCGAGCAGTTCACGTTTGACTCTGTGCAATTCGTCGATGCTTCGCGCAGCGATTATCACTTTGCAGCCACATTTGTACAATGCATGTGCCAATGCTGTTGAATGGAGTGAATGGTGAGAAAAACAGTTAATCGTACCAACCTTCGCCAAGTCCCGAACTGCCGCCAGTTATCAGTGCGACCTTTCCTTTTAACATGTGTGCTTTTGAACTCCAAATCGAATACTTTCGCTTCAGTTTACAAATTATGTAAACGAGAGAAAAAGTGAGAAAAGTGACTTTTATCGGAAACGCGAGTAGCGTTTGAAACATTTCTGCTGAGGCCGAAACGCCGCGTTCTCCGCTGCGGGATTATGTAAACAAGAAGGCGGAGTTTTCTTATCATCTGTTCGCCGATCTCTTCAAACGGACTGCAATTGAATGGAGACGATGTCACTTTTCGAACAATACGAGAAAGTCGCGTCTCAAGGCTTTGCAAACGTCTCTTCGGTTGCAGACAACGATTTGAATGTAAGTCTCGCTTTGCTTTCGATTGTTCACAATTTCGTTTACTCTTTCAGACACAAAATGAAGGTGTTTCTCGCGAAGTGCCTATCTTCAGAAAGCATCGAATCGAATTCACGTATGACTCATTTTGTACCGTTTTCAAATGATAGTCCAAATTTATGCTCCATACTTTACCTTTTCACAATTGGTGTTTATTGTACACTGTCACTGTGTTCCATAGAAATCACATCTAAGGCTTAGAGGCGTTAAGCAATTTGTCTCCCATTTGATGCTCTAATTTAACCTTTATTTTGACAGTCCTCAAGATGTTATCACTCATATGGCGGTCAGCAACAACCACATTGTGTTGGCTCTCAGAAACAAAAAGCTGTATAAAATAAACTTAAATCAGAAGGGTCATTCAACATTAAATCACCCCATAGGTGAATATTTACATTAATAAACTTGCGATAAAATTAACAAATTTAATTTAAGAGGTTGATTTGTCAACTTATTTGGGTGAAAAGAGCTCTTTTACCCGTTTGTATCAACTCTATCTTTCGCCATCAGGAAAACACTGTATTTTAAGCTTTTACCATTGTGAAACACCTCAAAGTCCCATTACCAACGATAACTACTACTTAGGAAAAAGACCCCGTCAAATAACAAAAATGAAAAATCATCAAATTACAGCTTTAGGATGGAATTTTGAACAAGAAAGTCAGAATTTAGACTCCACTTCAACAATACTATTGGGAACGAATAAAGGATTAATATTTGAAACGGAACTGACTGCCTGTGATGAATACAAATGGACTCAAATAGGAACAGGGTTTGAACCATATTGTAGACAAGTTTTTTCAGTCAATTGTAGTGAAGCGGGTGCAATAACTGCAATTGAATTTCATCGAGTTGAAAATACTTCCGATAAGACTTATTTTGTTATAGTCACAACAAGAAGGTAGTATTCAAATTTTGAATTAACAGGCTAACATTTGAAATTTGAAGTCGCCTTTATCAATTCGTTGGAAGTACTTCTGGGACTTCCGATGGTTCAGGCTTTTCTCAAATATTTAATACTTCATCGAACCAATTTCAAGATATGCCTGGGAATTTAGATTTCAGTAAATTAGATTTTTATTATCCAAAAAGTTTTAAACAACCAGAAACTTTCGCATGGTTAACAGGTATTAAAATATTATATATTTGTAATAGAATTTCCAATTTCTTTTTTAAGAACCTGGTGTCTTATACGGAAAGTTGGATATCGCTTCACTTTCTTCCTCTGCAAATAAAGTTACAAGTGACGCTACATTAATTCCTTATTCACCCTCTGACACAGAAGTGGATCTAAAGAGTCTCAACGATGCAAAAGAAAAAGAAAAGCCTATCTCAATGATTCTTACCCGTTTTCACGTTTTAGTATTGTTCAAAAGATTTTTGCGTATCATTTGTGTCGTGAATGAAGAAATTGTGGCTGAAGATCCTTTTGTTGAAACATATGGTTCTGTAGTTGGTATCACTAAAGATGTAGTGAAAGGAACTATTTGGGCTTTTTCAGAAAAAGCAGTTCATAAATATAAAGTAGTTGATGAAGATAGGGACATTTGGAAAATTTATCTAAAGAAATGCAATTTTGAAATGGCAAAAGAATTTGCAAAAAATGATCCAATTAAAATTGACAAGATTATTTGCGAAGAAGCTGATTATCATTTCAATCGAAAAAAGTAATTATCATTAAAATGAAAATCACAAAATTAATATTTTTTATTTAAGCTACACTCAAAGTGCATCATTATACGCGGCTAGCTTAAAGTCATTTGAGGAGTGTGCATTGAAATTTATGCAACTTGGTGATGAAGAAGCTCTTAAAGAATTTCTGATCCATAAATTAGACGTATTATCAGCTAAAGAAGAGACCCAAATCACACTGCTTTTATTATGGCTGATTGACATAATTATGAATCAAATGAGCGAGATAACGTTATCAGGAAACACAGAAAGTGAAAATTATTCACTTCTTAAAGGAGAATTTCAGAGCTTAATGGCTGTTCCAAAAGTATCAGTAAGTTAAGACAGTTCTTAATCACAACTAAAGTCTTTAATCAACAGGAAATCGTCGTAAGTAATAGAAAAGCAATCTATGATTTGATATCTAGTCATGGAAATGAAGATTGTTTAATTTATTTTGCTAAATTGATCAATGATTACAAAGTTGTGATCGAGTTTTATTTAGAAAGGCGGAAGTGGGATGAAATTCTAGCTGTTTTAGAATCCCAGGTATTTTATTTATGATACATGATGAAACTAATGAACAGTTTTTCAGCGTAACGTTGGACTAATTTATTACTATTCGCCTATTCTGATGAAGGAAGTTCCTAAAAAGCTAATAAATGTCTTAAAACGTAATAGTACCCTATTGCATCCTCCTAATTTATTGCCAGCACTTATGCAATTATCTGAAGATTTAAAAGCCAGAAACGAACAGGTAGAACAAAAACTAATCATGACCAAAGCTAATAAATAATTCTAGTGCACAGAAGTTATGCGTTTCTTAGAGCACTGTGTCGATGAAAATCGGTCGAAAGATGCAGCTATTCACAATTATCTTCTGGCATTGTACGCCGAAATGGCTCCCGAAAAATTACTTGAATATTTAGAAAAGATTGAAAACAAAGAAGAAACATGTTATGACCTTAACTTTGCTCTTCGAATATGCAAAGAAAAAGGTTTACAAAAAGCTTGTGTCATTCTTTATACTTTAATGGGATTATATGAAGAAGCTGTTGACTTGGCTCTCTTCGTCGATATTGACTTAGCCAAGAAAACTGCAGAGCAATCAGATTTAGATGATGACTTACGAAAAAAATTGTGGTTGAAAATCGCTAAACATGTGGTCACACAAGGAAAAGACATTCATCAAGTGACTGAATTGCTTAAAGAGTGCAATCTCGTAAAAATAGAAGACGTTTTGCCATATTTTCCAGATTTTGTCACGATTTCACATTTTAAATTTGCAATTTGTAATTCTTTGCAAATGTATAATAATCACATTGAAACATTGAAAGAAGAGATGAGAGATGCTACTCAAAGAGGACAAGAAATTAGAGAGGAAGTGAAGGCTCTCAGAAATCGATACACAGTAGTGAAAGCGGAAGATAAATGCAGCATTTGCAATTACGCAGTGCTGATGAGAGCTTTTTATATGTTTCCTTGCAGACATATGTTTCATGCTGACTGCTTAGCAACAGAATTGGCACCAAATCTCAAACCTCAACTACGCCTAAGGCTGGAGGAAATTGAGAAACAATTGAATCAATCGTCGTTAAAAATTGCCACAGGTTCTGACATTCCATCGAAAGCTTTAAACAAAGAGAAGTTACAAAGTGAATTTGACGATATTGTTGCTTCTGAATGCATATACTGTGGAGAAATTATGATAAAAAATATCGACCTTCCATTTATTCTTCCAGAAGAGACAAATGAAGCTCTCGAAGGATGGTAGATTATTTTTCTGCAAATTATTTGTTTTAGTTTTGAAGAAATTTAACCGAGATTATTTTATTAAGCTGATTCACAAAACAAAAAAAGATTAAAATGTCAATTTGATTATCAAATCTTGAAGTTTGAAGTAAGTTGATATTTCGTGAAAAATGTATATGTACTACTCTGTCTAAAAATATATTTGTTTTGGACATGAATTACTCACAAACGGGAAATTTTCTGGACAAAGTCGTTTAACTCTTGACGGAAAAAGTTTCAATTTGCGAGATGAACTTCACTGAAAATTGAAAGAGACATTATAGCTTGATAAAATACTTGATAAAAATTAAAGTTAAACCTCACCAGTCTTACATTCATTTTAAATTGATCGCATTCAGACTCAATTGTTAAAACTTGTTTTGAAACGTCGTTCACAACACATTTTATTGTTGTTCAGCAAACTTTCTCAAATATTCGGCGAATTTCTGGTAATGAATGTATTTGTTCGGTGCCTAACAAGAAAGATTTTTGTAAAACTTATAATTTTAAGAGAAAAGTGATTGTTTACTATGAAACTATAAAATAAGCTTTCTCAATCAAGTGTGGTGAAAGTAACCAAGAGAAATGAAGAAACAAAATGTAAGTAGCTTGTTTAAATACGAGTTTTCCGTCTTACCTCTTCGTATTTTTATCGATTAAGATTTTAATTAAGAGCATTGGAATTAAATTGAAAAAATTAAAAAAGGATGAAAGGTGAAATCTCGGCTGCTCTTATTAAGAGATGAGCGTACATTTTCAAATTTTAAACTTGTATTTAACTATTGTTGTGTTTGAGAACAGTCGCAGTGTTCGAAACAGCTTTACACTCGAATAAATCGACATAATTACAAACAGAAACATGATTGTTGTGTTCGAAATTAAGTATTTTTTTCTTTGAAATGTTTACTTAAAGCGAAAGAAATCGAAAAAATCAAAACAATTTGATTTTTTCCGACTCCACATTAATGCCGATAGAGCTTGTGAGGCGTGATTTCTTCTTCTTACGTCTTACGTTGTTTAGAACATTGATTGTTAACAAACTTATTTAGGTACAGTCGTTGACAAAATATGTGCACAACGTTACAGGATACCTGCTGACATCTGTTGACGATCAATCTCATTAAGAAAGTACAGTCGTGGAGTAAAAAATGCTTTTAATTTAGCTAACGGAACCCCTGCTGACATCTGTCGTCACAAATTGAAACTTGCGTATTCGGCTTACGGAACCCCTGCTGACATCTGTTGTCACAAATTAAAACTTGCGTATTCGGCTTACGGAACCCCTGCTGACATCTGTTGTCACAAGTTGAAACTTACATATTCGGCTTACGGAACCTCTGCTGACATCTGTTGTCACAAATTGAAACTTACATGTTCGGCTTATGGAACCCTTGCTGACATTCAATTTGTGATGACAGATGTCAGCAGGGGTTCCGTAAGCCGAGTATGCAAGTTTCAATTTGTGACAACAGATGTCAGCAGGGGTTCCGTAAGCTAAATTAAACGCATTTTTTTACTCCACGACTGTACTTTCTTAATGAGATTGATCGTCAACAGATGTCAGCAGGTGTCCTGTAACGTTGTGCACATATTTTGTCAACGACTGTACCTAAATAAGTTTGTTAACAATCAATGTTCTAAACAACGTAAGACGTAAGAAGAAGAAATCACGCCTCACAAGCTCTATCGGCATTAATGTGGAGTCGGAAAAAATCAAATTGTTTTGATTTTTTCGATTTCTTTCGCTTTAAGTAAACATTTCAATCCTCTTGATTAAAATTTTAATCGATAAAAACACGAAGAGGTAAGACGGAAAACTTTTTATTCGTAATTAAAAAAGTTACTTTCGTTTTGTTTCTTCGTTTCTTCCTGTGACTTAAATAATGAACGCATTTCGAGTGAAGATATTTTGAGAGTTGGCACAGAATCAAAGCGAGTTTGACGCAAACAGCGAATGGCGAAAAAAAAACAAAAACGAAAGTGAGGAGAAAGTGAAAGCGAGTGACGTTTGACGCAAAGTCAAAGTTGGCGCTCGCGAAAGAAGCGAAAGCGGCGAGAGAAGAGGCCTGAAATGTGAAAACAATCGACGACATTTCGTCATTCGATGTGTCAAACTAACGGTGAAACGAAGAAAGCGAATTCAGCAAAAAACTGAATGGAAAGCATTTTGATACGAAGTGCTTCAAAATGAGCGAATTCTTATCACTTTTTGAGTGCGACGAGAGCGAAGAACTTCTGCCCGTGTGCCTTCCGCCCGAATGCGCGGACGGAAACGTCGAATACAAATTGAAGCTCATCAATCCGTCGCAAAGTCGATTCGAGCATCTCGTCACTCAAATGAAATGGCGTCTGAGAGAAGGACAGGGCGAAGCGATTTACGAGATTGGTGTCGAAGACAAAGGGATGTTAATCGGTTTGACCGAAGACGAAGTGGACGCCTCGCTTCACACACTCTATATGATGGCCGAAAAGTTGGGCGCCTCTTTGACCATTTTGCGGGAACGAGTCGTGACGCCGGACGGATGTGCGCCCTGTCGCAAAGTTCTCGAAATTCTCATTCGCAAAGTCCCCGACGATCAACAGTCAATCGAAATTAGAGTTGCTGTCATCGGAAACGTCGACGTCGGCAAAAGTACTCTTTTGGGTGTTTTGACACAAGGCGAAGTCGACAATGGCAAAGGAAGTTCTCGCCTTAATCTATTCCGACATCGACATGAGATTCAAACTGGTCGCACTTCGAGCATTAGTCGAGAAATTCTCGGTTTCGACTCTTCAGGCTCACCAGTCACCTATAATGTATATAGAACACCTGAAGAAATATGCGAAGCATCCTCCAAACTGATCACTTTCATCGATCTGGCAGGGCATCAAAAATATTTGAGAACAACAGTGTTCGGTCTCATGGGTCATTTGCCTCATCTGGCTATAATGGTCGTCAGTGCTGTTTCCGGCGTGGCAGGCACAGCTCGAGAACATTTCGGTTTAGCAATGGCACTCGATGTTCCTCTGGTGATTGTCGTAAACAAAATTGATCTCGCCTCAGCAGACACCGTCTGTAAAACCGTCGAACAGATTGAGTCGCTACTCAAGTCTCCTGCTTGTAAAAAGATACCCTTTAATGTTGTTACCGAAGATGATGCAATTACTTCTGCAAGTTCGATGGCGAAGTCAAACATAACACCAATCTTTGCAGTTTCTTGTGTTTCTGGACAAGGATTAAATCTATTGTACACATTCTTAAACGTGTTATCTCCGTGCGTAAGCGTTAAAGAAAGAGAGAAACTCGTGCAGCAGAATGCCGAGTTTCAAGTTGATGAAATTTTCAACGTTTCTGACGTTGGTTTAGTTGTTGGCGGTTTGCTTGTTTCCGGAATTATTCGAGAGAACGACTGGTTGCACATTGGACCTCTGGTCGACGGCTCGTTCAGCGATGTGCAGGTGGCATCAGTACACCGGCATAAGGTCCCCTGTCGAGTGGTAAGGGCCGGCGAAAGTGCAAGCTTAGCACTAACCAACACAAGCACTGACCTCACATCTCATGTGCGTAAAGGAATGGTACTCATCTCAATCGAATCGAATCGGACGCCGTACCCAGTTTGTTACTACTTCCAGGCTAGAATACATGTACTGTTTCATGCAACAATGATATGTCCAGGATTTCAGACAACTGTGCACGTGAAAAACATTAGACAAACCGCTGTAGTTGTCGCAATTATGGGTAAACGAGGAATAACCACCAATGAAACTGCGTCTGTTATGCTTCGTTTTTTGAAGCAACCCGAATACGTCACTCCCGGTTGTCCTCTGCTGTTTAGGGAAGGGATGTCAAAAGGCATTGGTCAAGTAATCCAAGTGTTCCCAGTTGACGGCACAGAACCAATCACATTCGCGAAGAAACAGTTCGACAAAAATCAAGCACAGGCAATCCCTTTAAAATGAGAAACGGTCTTTTATAAAAACAGTCGAGTACAGCCTCGTCAGAAGACAAGGTACAATTTCGTATACGCTGTGCACATACAGAAGTAACCATTATTTAATGTACTAATTGTAAATACGTGTATACAATCGACCGCAATGCAACGTTGCAATAAAAGCTCACAACTGTCGACAACTGCTGATGCAGTAGCTTTTGTAAGCTTGTCGGTTATACAATGTACACACCGAAAGTAAATGAAAAGGCAACAATGTTTGAAACAAAACCTTACATACAACGATCACAACAAAGATTAAGGATCGTAACAAAAAGAAAACTTCTGAATTGCGAACGGAAGCGAGTCGTTTCGATTGCTTCGCCATTACACCTTGTTTATTGTTGGCTTATTAGTCGTCGTTAAAAGCTTGCTACCTTTCGGATTTTAATTCACCTTAAAATATATGAGTAACATTGAAGTTTTATGATTAGTTTCATGAATTTAGATGCAAAACATTGCTCTCATCTCAGAGTCTTCAAATCACAACGAGGCCAATGATTACGCTGAAGACCCAATTACTGTTTCAGAGGAAAATTCAATTTATCCTTATTTTTAAACCGTTCGTTCTAATTTTCGATTGCGTGTTCATTGATTTCCTATTCATTTAGGATTATCCCTCAAGTTGTCAGCTTTCAAGAGCCAACGCTTTTCGGCTATTTTGCTTGCCTGCGTTCAATCGTAGTTCAGTAAGGCTGTGAGTACTGGGCTCCTCCTTGAGATGCCACATAGTACGCTTTGTCTCCGTGATAAGTCGAGTCTTGAGATAGCATTCCTTCTGCTTGCGATCGTAGATCATCGACCAGATACGCATCCTACAATAAACATGATTGCAGCAGTAATAACCTAATTAGCTTTACCTGAGAGAGTTCTGCTTGAGATAATCCTGGTTGCGAAAATCCATGTTGGGACAGACTCGGATAAGGCAGCTGACTTAATTGACTCATTGATAGTTGGCCCTGAGTAAGTGGTCCCTGCGAGAACGAAGAGCCACCGATCTCTTGGCTTGCTGGTTGACTGTTGGAATAGTTATCCTCTGTCTTGCTGAATCTTCGAGGAACACTATTTGCTGATCTGTTCTTGTTTGTAGTGTTTCCTTTGACTCGTTGATTTGCTATGCCTTGTCTTGATTGCATTGCTTGTTGATGTTGATTATAAAATCGCGGCGGTATATGCGTCATATTCATAAACATACCAATCGGTACCGGCAGATTAGTGAAAGCAGCTCCTGCCTGCGCTCTTTCAGGGCTTATGTACGATATTTGATCATGTGCGCGATAGTAGGTAGGATGGCCGGCGTGTTGGTGCGGAGCGGCTACTCCAGCATTAGGCGGCATGTGTAGTGGTCCATTAAAATGTGTTGTCTGAGCATTACCTGATCTATCGTAAATACTGCCGGGGATCATTGCTTCTCGTGCATCAAACATTGTCGTCTGCATGAAATGGGTTCCGGGGTTCAATGAATTCATCATTTTTCTTGGTTTACTGAATTGAATCATGCTTTCTTTGAGATTATTCAATGGGCCTTCGACCAAAACCTTATTCTCTTTATAAAAAGTTAACAAATGATTCCAAAGAGGTTGTTTTGATAACACTTTCGGGTTTCCAACAATAATAATACCGTAACGAGCTCTTGTCAGAGCGACATTCAATCTTCGTGGGTCGTTGAGGAAACCAATTCCTTGATGTTCGTTCGACCTTACACAACTCATAATGATAATGTCTTTCTCTCTTCCTTGAAATGCGTCTACACTAGCAACTTCTATTTCTTGATAAAGCTTCGCATGTAGTGAGCCATTGTATTGCATGTATTGAACAAGATATGCTCTTTGACCCTCATAGGGTGTGATAACTCCAATTTGTTCGGGCTTCACTCCACACTTTAAGAAACGGGTAGTCAATTTTTCTACCAGAGCAGCTTCGGTTCGATTTAAATAAGAAGTGCCTGAACCCGCAATTTCTTCCTGCCCTTGGCAGCAATAGAAAAACATGGGCTTATCTGGTTGAGGCCACGGAAAATCGACTCCTTTCATTTTTCGTTCGTCAGAGTAGACTCCGTTTTGAAGAGATCCTTCGTAAAAAAAATTAGATGGAAATTTGCTTAAAGCAGGATGCATTCGATATTGAACTTCGAGCCGTAGAGGTCGTATTCCGAGAACAACCAAGCGCTCAAATAAGGATTGAGACAGTCCAGCACGAGCTGATTTTTTGCACATTACAACAGGACCAAGTTGACAATGATCTCCCACAAGTGTCAATTGTTTTGCTCCTAACACTACTGGTACCATACATTCAGGTTCGGTAGCTTGCATGCTTTCGTCAATTAATATCGAATGGAACTTGAAACGAACCAATCTTGGGTCACCAGCACCAACACATGTGCAACATATCACATCTGCGGCTTCTAAAAGTTCCCTTTCACAAGCTTTCTTTAGCATTCGATAACGTTTCTCATCAGCAGAGGAAAGTTCTCCAGTTTCATCTTTCAATTGCTGTAGCTTATGCAATTCCGAATGACCCTCCATATTACGAATTTGATTATGCAAAGCCAGAAAAGAAACAGGCGAACTGATAGCTTCTCGGCTTTTTGCACACAACCGCACCACTTTCAAACCTGTTCTATGGATTTTTTCGGTCAACTGATCGACAGCGATATTACTTGGCGCACATACTAGAACAGGTGTATTACCAGTTTTGACAAGGTGATAAACGATGGTGGCTGAAGTGACTGTTTTACCAGTGCCTGGTGGGCCTTGAATCAATGAAAGTGGTCTTTGCAAAGCATGTTTTACTGCATAGACCTGCGACCGATTGACTTCTGGTAAATTAGGAGCAGAGAAATGTTTCGGAAGAGAACATCTCATGACGACATCTTCAATTTCATGACCGAGTAGTCGATGGTAAATGTAACCCGAAACGGAAGTTTCGTCAACAGCAAACTTTCTCAAGGCTGCTTGCATTCTATAAAACGGCAAACGTAAATATTGTTTTTTGTTTTAAATTTAAATACCGATCAAATGAAGTTGATTTCCACACAAAGTCAACGACGAAATTGGACGTACATTCAGTAGGAACTCCAACATTGCTTTTCATTTCAATTCCGACTTCTTCGCTGTAATTATCAGGAATTTTGATCACATGACCAACACCTGACCAGGGTTTGGCGGATTCACCCAAGTAACGAAGCCTCAATTCGTCTCCATGCATAAGTCGCATATCGGTATCAGATTTTGCGATATTAAAGTATGCGATTATCTTTTTGTTCAATCCAATATCCCAACGGACTTCAATGTTATCTTGAGTTTGAGACTCTTTCAACTTTTTATCGTAATCAGCTTCCATTTTCACAAGTGGCCCAAAAATGTTTTGATATTGATAGCCGTCTTCATAGCGCAAAAGAACCTGCTGTGGTTCTTCGTCTACGCCTGGTTTTTCCAGATCTTGAAATGTAGCGTCAACATTATCTTTCCACAATTCTTCCAATTTATTTATTTGCTGGGCGGTTATTTGTCTCGCACGAAGCTGCTCTTGTTCCGATGGTATCTTTACGAGCCAAGATAGAAAAGTCCGATCATTAATCAAAGGCTTCCATTGTTCGGGATCCCAATTCATGTCTTTGAGGCTGCTTTGGGCAGCACAAGGTTGTCGACATAATAAGACCACAACCGAATCAGCTTTTGCAGGGATGAAACCCAAAACGAATACATTGCGACAACCACATGAATAGCATTCGAGAACAGTTTCACCCAAAGGCCCATCTTTGTGCAGAGTGACTTCCTTGTGTTTTGCTCGAACCAAATGATTAATAATGTGACTGCCGGAAGTATTACCTCTTCCGTTGCAAAACCATTTCTTGCAGACGTTGCATTGTACAACGCAACTAGGGTCGTGAATACCACAGTATTTGCACGCGTGATCGGGAAGGTCTTTGCTATAGTATTGGTCTTCGTCTTCTTCTTCGAAATTCAATTCACCGAACACTTGAGAAACCGCATTGATATCGCCATTTTGTAATCCGATTTGCGAAACAGATGCCTGTAAGAAATCAACACGACATTGTCATACGATTCGCGCCTCGCAATCCGCTTACATTGTTGCCGCCGTCTTTGTTCGAAGTCAAATTATTTCGCAAACCTTGCGATATGTCCAATTGTGAAGAACTCTGACTCTGAGTCGGTAACGTGAAGTCGGTGAAGTCGAAATCAGTTCCCTGAGTGTCCGCTCCCAATAGGTCATTATTTTCTTCGGGATCCAAAAAAGTGAGCGTTTGCTGGGAGCTCGGACCGTACGCTTCCACGCTCATTGCTTCTCTCTCTTCTTGCGAATGACAATCGGTTTAAAGGCTTGTTTTGCGTTTCGATCACTCCTCAAAACGTGGCTCTCTTCACTTTCATTACTCTGGCGGTCAGCTTTCGAATGCCGGTCTTTACTCGTGAGCGTTTGTTTCGAAGAGAGAAAAAGGTGAAAACGTGTAGAAAATTAGAAAAACGATGTTTCTTTTAAAAAACAATCAAAAATAACACGAAAAGCGAAAATCGAACGAAACGCCATTTTTACTTTTGCCGTTATCATCTTTTCATACGTCGCTTTCGGGGAGCGTTTGCACGCGACGATCGCGCGCTCGTTTTTGCCGCTTCTTCATCTTCCACTTTCGAAATTCGCATTTCTCGTTTTCATTTTTTAACTGAAAATGTTTTTAAAAAGTTTTGATTTTCAAAGCAAAAGCATACGCAAGAGAATCTTCGATTTTCTGCAATTGGATTTCATCTTTTTGTGAAGTTCCAATTCACAAATTTACCAATTCTATCATTTATTTTGTCTAAATCTTAAAAACCGAATTTTGGAGATAATCTTAATTTGTCTCCATTATTTCCGAATTTAAAAAATTTTGCTCATTTAGGCAACATTTATACTTTTATTAAATTTTGTCTTCAACTATCTTTGATACTTGAAGTTCTAAAAGAAAAGATAGTGTCGTTGCATCAAAATACAAATTTAAATTTTACAATAGTTTATTAAATAAACTAAAATTTAAGAAGTGAATTGACATATATGACAGTTTATTATGACACTTTTTTAAATTTTGCAAACTTAATTTAGAGCATCTTCAAAGACTCAAATAAAATGCTTAATAAAGAGAAAATAGCGTCTGCTAAAAACTTAGCGTCTACATAAAATTATGTAAATAATCTCCACTTTGTCATAGATTGATAATTAAATAAATTTATTATGGAAGGGTTAATCTAACAATAATACACATACAAGATACAACCTTTTATAAAAAAATTTATTCAAGTGATTTCTTGCCTTGGTAGTTTAAATTTTTAATATTTAATAGCCTCAACTGAATTTTTGTTGTATTGATTAAAGTTGTCATCAAGATTAAAGTGGAGTTGTTTTTAATCATTAAATTTTTTTGTCGTTAATAATACAAGATTGAGATGAACTAAATAGAAGTTAAATGGGAAATTGGGAAAAGCTGAATTCGATGAACGATTAATATTTTAATTTTAAAGCAAACATTTAATTATATTTTTCAGAATTTTTCAGAATTTCAATATTTGTATCTAAATCCTGAAAATATAGTTTTATGCTCCGAAAATATGTAAAATCAAAATTTTTAATTAGTCGGAAAAAAAGAATTTGAGCTAAAAGAACTTTTTTCGGTTTACTTAAGTTTTAGCGAAAACTTTCATTATAAGAGTTTTTTCAAAAATAAGGCGATTCGTTTCTCAAGATATAACAATTGAACAATATGAAAAATAATTATTTACAATTATATTTGTTAGTATTATTAGATTAAACTTAATGCTAATAAAAGTATTCAAGTGATGTTGATTTTTCAATCAAGTTCCTGCTTTTAATGCAAGCTTTGATTGTTTCTTAAAACAAGCATCAAACCTTCGGGAATTACGGCTACATTTTCGGTTGAATTTAAGTAAAATTAAAAGTAAATCAAAATTTCATATTTGTGTTAGATATACCCATTTTAAATGGTAACAGAAAGCCAGAGTGATTCAATAAAGCATCAATCAAAAATGATGAAAGCAAAAACATCAAAGTTATTTAATGCTTTTCCACAATTTTGCGGAAGATTTTTTGTTACTCATTTTTCTAATAAAAATGATTCACTTGGAACTAATATTTATGTATTTGACCTTTTAATTGAAATTTAAACAATTTTTGAAAACAAAAATGTTACATTTGCGAAATAACATTTGCCGGATTTCGCCGAAGTTTGGGAATTTTTATATTCCCGAAAATTTTTAAACAAACTACTTTAATTAATAGTCATAAAAGCCATTTTTATTAAAGAGCGTTGTTAAATTTTGCTTATTCATGCAAAAAAAACAACTTGCTTTTATATTAATTCGGTTTAAATAAATGCATAAGTCGTTCAATCCTGAAAAGTTGAGGATCAAAAAGAAATAAAGTAGCTTTTTGACTACTTGTCATTGTCATGCATATTAAATGATAAAGAAACGAATTTCCTCTGAAATTTTCGAGTTTAAAAAGCGATCATTGAATTGATCAAAATTGCGATTTACGAAAATTTACTCTGTTAAAAGGTAGTGTAAAAATTGAATCATTTACTCGGATCAGCTGTGAAATGCAATACATTCATAAAAATGACACACGCACGACGAAATTTTCTGCGAGAAAGTAAAAACTTACTTGAAAAAATTATTGTTTACAATCACTGAATAGTAATCAAATAATAAGCATATGACATAATAGAAAAATAAGTGCATTGGTTGCTATACTGAGTTGACTGAAATTGTGCAGCAACGAGATAAGCAAACAGGCGAGCTGCTGCAGTTGGCATTCCTAGTTGCGTTAGTGCAGCGCGCGCACGATTGCAATGTAGTTGCTGAATATTTGAGTAAGTGGCAGTCGTGTTCATTTTAAATTTGCTAAGCATAGACTAACAAAACTGATTTTCGTTTTAACAACATTAACATTTAACTCGGCCTTAGCGGCAAACACTAATGTATTTTTCTATTAATAGTGCTTTAATTGAAGCCACAGCAAATTCAAATTCAATCGAAACAGCGAGATCTGCTTAAGTGGCGTAACAGTTATTTTTAGTCGGAACCATAAAGAATAGCGAAAGATGTTCCGTAACCAAATGTGCTCTCCTCAATGGATGTCACACTTTGCCCACGTTCAGCGGAACAATGGTGGCTTGGCAGGCTCGACGCCTACGAATAATATTCCTTTCAATGGCTTGGAATACCTGCCATTGTGCATTGATCAGTTGTCAGCTGCGAATTCCCAATTGACGACAGTTTCTTCGTACTCAATTTCTCTTGCATTGCCTTCATTTGAACACAGCCATTGCTCGCCACTCACCGAGATAAAGCCATGGATGAAAGCTACTTCTCGAGGAGGGGCTAGAAGCAGCTCGCGGTGTGATTCGCTTCCACCGCCAAGTCCGGAGCCACAACGCCATAGGAGAAAAAGTTCAAGTCCACAGCCACACGCAAAAGACGCGAGCGATGCGATTCACGATCGAAAAAGAAAATTAGTAAAAAAAGAACAAAGCTCGACTAACATTGACGACAAACCTGGAGGTGAAGAAAATGTCCATCGAACTAATTACGATTCAAAAAGCAAAAAGTTTTTGCCGAATCCAATTATTAAACTCACAGAGCCAAGTGAGGAAAAGGATGACGAAAAGTATTTACCACCTCCTAGTCGTAAACGAAAGCACCCTTCGGGCAATAGTGATCAGTCGGCATCAAATGTTGCTTTCAAATACCATTCGCCGATGGCTGCTGGCCACTTGAGACCTAGAAGTGGATCGCTGAATTCGATCTGCAATCATAACCAAAGAATGGACATAGTAAGCGCAATCAAGTCCGAGATAGATATTTAACCTTTTCAATAGCTTTCCCAAGAAATATGGGAGCTGTATTTAAAAAAGAAGCAAACTGATGATTTGTGGGAGCGGAAGACGCAGTTAAGAGAAATCATGTACAGTGTTTTAAAGAATCATTTCCGTAAGTGATTTTAATAAGCTAACAAATGGATATTAATTAAGTAGCTGCTTGACAGTAGCAATTGATCTCTACATTGTTGGTTCTTCTTTAAATGGTCTTGGAAGTAATTCAAGTGATGTTGATATGTGTTTGGTACTCAGAGATAATTCCGAAGACATGAATCAATCTCATGCGATTCCGATTTTGCAATCGGTTCGAACACTTCTTAAAAGTAAAGGTAGTGTAATGAAATAAAAACATTTTGTTAAATTTTTAAATTTTTAGATTTCGTGAAAAACACTCGTTTAATCGTAGCCAAAGTACCGATTCTTAAATTCACAGATTCCGAAAGTGGGATAGAAGTAGATCTCAATGTTAATAACATAGTAGGAATAAGAAATACTCAATTGATAAGATGTTACACCAGAAGTGAGTAGAAAATAAGCAAATTTGACAGAAACTAACAAAACTGTTTAAAGTGGATGAAAGAGTTACGCCACTCACCTTGACCGTCAAAACCTGGGCTCGATTCAATCGCATAAACGATGCGCACAATAAAACACTGTCCAGTTACACTTTTACTTTAATGGTAATACACTATCTTCAATGTGAGTAATATAAAATAATTCAAGAAAATGATAAATGACTCGTCTTTCAGATGGATGTGAACCTCCGGTTTTGCCTTGCCTACACAAGCTTATACCTGATCAATTTGTTCCAGATTCAGACATTACATCTTTGAACTTGTTTGTAAAACTGCCTTATTATAAGTCAGAAAATACAGAAAGCGTTGGTCAATTGTTCGTAGGATTCCTCAATTACTTTAGTTTCAAGTTCTCATATAAAGAGGATGCGGTTTCTGTTCGTGTTGGTGGGACTATTCCTAAATACATAGCTCGTGAATTTAAAGGAAGCAAGAATACTCCAAGTCAGTGGAGATATATTTGCGTGGAGGAGCCGTTCGACAGGACAAATACTGCACGATCGGTGTATGACGAAGAGGCATTTAATTTC
>NCKU01002075.1:0-20861 GCA_003675995.1 Dinothrombium tinctorium
TTTTTTTTTCATTAAAAATTGTTTTGATGGTAAAACATTTTATTCATAAGCAAAAATACTATTTTCAGGAGCTTGGAAAAACAAATAATTGAAATGGTTAAATGTTGAAATTCTTTTCGTAATGAGAAGAATCGAGAAAGAATTTTTGTGCGAAGCAGTAAGATGTAACTTTTAGTATAACTTTCCTTTCATATTAAGTTTAGTGAATTGAGTAATGCAGTCAAATGTTGAATTTTTGTTGCGATAAAGTAAGTTGATCGCGCAATAAGTACAATGGTTATAGTTGTGGAAGTCTAAAATTCGATAGACAGAATAATAGGAAATAACAACGAGTATTGATCGACAAGAAAGAGAGAATCGATTTGATTTACTTTGTTCAATACTTAATGCTTGTTATTTGAAAATCAATAAATGGCGAGTTAAGCGTTGAATAAATTTAAAGTCAATATTTTTTCTTTGTACATTTGAACTTAAAAATGAACAAATGTGGAAAAGTGAGAAACTGACTCTCATTGCATTTGCATTTCGCTTTCAGTAAAAGCTTGATTAAAGTATTAAAAAATGAGGCAAAAATAAATTTTAGACCTAAAAATCGTTTGGACGTGAGTGTAGCTTAACGCTCGAGAAATGTGCAGTTGATTTGCACGCAGAAGTGTTTTTCGCTCGAAAGCGAGTGTTTTCCATATAAACGCAAAAAACACTTTCGCTCTCTCTTCCTTTTTTTGCCTCTCAAAATGATAATATTTTATTGTCTAAAAAAGTTTTCGTTCATATTTATCAATTCGAAAAGCGTCGAGGAGATTTGCGTTAAAAAAAACTTTAATGCGAAAAGTTCTAATTTCTTAACGATCGAACGGAAATTTTGTTTGAAATTTTCTCAGATTATGTTTGGTTTTATGCTCGCTTCAATTTTAAATATCGAGTTGTGAATTGTGGCTTGTTAGCAATAGTAGAAAATGCTTTTTATTGGGTTTCGAGTGAATGAATTTAAAAAATGTGCGTATTTACTATTTCATAGTTTATTAACGTTTCTTATTGAAAAGTAACGCTTGAAAAGAAAATCACTTTTTCAATGAAATTAATGATATTGAAAACGACTTTTTAATTGAAATTAAATTGATTAGGAAAGAGCGAATTGAATTACAGTGCGAATGAAATTACAAACCAGCTGAAGTAAATAGAGCAACGCTTGTTCGCAAATGCATAAATTTCGAAACAGATGAGTGTTGAATAAAGAGTAGAAGACGGCGAAAAATGCACTTCATGTGCGCTATGAGAAAAATGAAGCCGAGAAACGCGAAACGAGCGAAACACGAATCGGACGAACGCCCGCGGCGAGGCAAGGAGCAGAAGAGGAGCGCAGTGAGGCGACGGCCCCTGTGGTGATGTGAATGATGTCAATAACGGGTCATTTGATTGTAAACAATTCATTGATTTTTATTTTGATCCCATTTTTAATTACTGTCGTTTTTTTCTTCATTTGTGTCGATTGCAAAAAGCGGAAAAAGGCGAGCGCCGCGCAAACCGACGGCCTGTTGAACGAGTCGCTCGCCAACGGCGTCCGTCTCCATTCGATCAACGCTAAAAATGGGGACATTAACTTTGACGCTTCCACGAAAGCGAAGTCACTCACTTTGAATCGAGCGTTACCCGACATTCCGGTTTCGTCCGTCGAGTCGAACGCCGCTACTCACGACTTCGTCGACAGCGGTCCGAAGACCAAGGCTCACACTCCCCCGCGACGGTCCACTAAGAGCAGAGCTCCTCAACCGCCCGTTGCGTCCGCCTCTGTTAATCTCTCGCCTTCGGCCACAAATAATGGTCATGTCTCCGAAAACGGGCACTCGTCCTCAGTGCCGACCAGTGAACACCACTCATACGCCCGTATCAAAGATGCTAGCGTCGATTCGTCCGAAAACGATACTGACGACTACTGCGATCCTCACATTTGTACAAATATCAATAAATCAATAGTTGTTAGTGTCGTCGAAACGGATAGCACTTCATTTAATTCAGCAGCAGCAGCAACTCCTCACTCATCACCATCAGCGAGTTATGCTGTTACAGGTAGAGTGCCATCAGCTGAAATTCCATACATGACACCTCCACCTCCAAGGCTTCAAAATGAAATGGTGTTCGCATCCACTTCTGAGACGAATACTTCGGAAATTTCGTACAACAAAATTTCTGTCAGAGAGCCCCTCGCTAAAGTACTCGCTGAGCGAGCGATTTTAGAGCACCAATATATAGAGGTGGATGACGAAAGAGTGTCCTCTTTTTATGAAGAAATTGCTGGTTCCACCAATTCGTCCGTCACTTACACGAAGATCGGTGATGTTGCATCGAGTTTAGGAAACAACGATAACGCTGTTAATGAAGTTGACGGCAGTGCAATGTTACCTCCTGTTCCACCATCTGTTGAAAGTTTGATGGTTGCAGCTGAGTATATTCGATCGACATCACCTTATTCTGCAAGTGCAAATGCAGAAATAAACTCGGGGTCAGATCACCGTGAAAAAACATCTGCTGACAATTTATACTCTGTTGTCGATAAATCGAGGAAATTAAATAATCGTCAAAAGTTTTTATCAGCAGATATTGACGCACTGTATGCAAAAGTACAAAAAAATCCTTCCTTAAAGTCCAACAGGCATTCTAGTTCTCCAGGAATGTTGATTGACCCACCTTCGGTTGATCCGACCTCAGGAAGCAACAATTCTTATTTAATGAATAGTTCAGAATTACCGCCACCACCGCTTCCACCAACACCTCCACCACTTCCGCCATTGCCGCCATCGATGAACATGTCACGTACATCTCGTACAGTATCCATGTATGACAACCCTTTAAGTAAGCAGTTGTATCCTCATTCTTTTCATCAAAGACGGCATTCTGACAATGCGAACTATGCTCGTGATTATCAGAAGAGCGCTCAAAGTACAACAGAAGAACCAGGATACGAAGTTGTTGGTAGCAATAACGAATACGAAACTGACCCGTGCTATGAACAGATTTGTAAAAATTCTAATATTGCAAATAGAGCGACCACCCCAGAAAATACAAACGACGATATGTTTGCCGATCCCGGCTACGAAATTGTCAATTTTTCAGATCAAGATAATGATCCGGGCTATGAGACAATTTCAAAAAAGTTCGTTTCCCGTCACAATAGTGAACTCTCGGAACCAGGATATGAAGTAATCAAAAGACTTCCCAATCTACCGTCATCTAGGATAAAGGAAACATTTTCGGAAATAAGGAGAAATGAAAGCGACGTGTCCACAGAGCCTGGTTATGAAAGAGTTCGTTTTGTGCGCAGGAATAGCGCCGAAAGCGAAAGCGATCCTACTTATGCTTGCATCACCAAAGAAAAAGACAAACAATTAAGCGAACGGTTGTAGCCGTGAATTTGGTAGTAGGGGAAGGCAGAATTTGTTTCATATGCTGTACATAGTATAATATAATGCTTTATAATATACGTTATAAACATAACGTATCAATGTTATATATATATATCATCAAGTGCCATATATTTGCTACTTCTTTGCCTCAATTTAAATTACAAATGATATTTCTTTTGTCGCATCCATTACTTATATTATTTATAACCTCAGCATTTGGAATAAAAGAAAAAGTCGGTATTTTCGATAAATGTTATAAGACTTTTATTCTTTGGTGAATATCTTGGGTAATAAAAATGAGTCGATAAATGGCAGCGGTGATTTGAGATAAAAAGGCACGAGAAGATAAATAGAAGGACCTAATCAAAATTGCTCACGACTAGACGAGTCCAACTTGTTTTTGTACTGTAAAATTTCCATCAGTTCTTTCGACATATAATATGGCTTTGAAGGAGACCCGTCATTGCGTTCACAATCTTCCACTGCACAAAGATGATTAAAAATAGACAATGTTGCATTTTTCGAGACTTACAGAAACATAAAAATATTGTATCCACTGTCATATCGTATACGGCGAAAAAACTACTCGCGATTAAATAGGTGCCAAAGCAAATCGCCTTTGAAAAATTAATGATTACTAAAAAATTACTAAAATTCGTTACTATTTCAAAACTTACCACGATAGGAACCCAGAAGTAATGGACTGCTGGAGGAGCGAAGAATTTCACATCGAATTCTAACCGCTGATTGAAATAGTAAAACGATAAAACGGCCATAAATGCTGTTACCACCAATTTACCCAAAAAGAGTAAATAATCGGCAACTTTGTCGATTACCAAAACTCTAATATTTCGAAACAACGTTAATCTTCATTTGGCAAACAAGAATAAATTTACCTCAAAATGTTGCGCAAAAGAAGCATAAAAGCATTTCGTGCTGAAGCACAGAAGTTTTCACCATAAACCGCAATCATAATGTATGCATTTGTATTGATGAATTTGAGAAACGATTCTAGACACCAAAAGCAGCAGCGACAAAGGCTATAAATTATTCAAAATTTAAGAAGAGAACGACTAATGCGTCGTATTTACCAGAATACTGCTTTGGCAATGGAACTGTCGGCATATCTTTTGCATTTGTTTTGAATCCATTCGATAATTATTCTTATAAATCTCACTGTAGCCAAGAGAAATGAGCCAAGGGCGATTGAGCCCATATGATATCTAAAAAAAACTTAAGTATAACAATGCGTGTGTTTAATGCAATTTACCTCAAGGCTCTATAGGCGCCTTTAACCACTGGAAAAGGAGGTATATCGTCCGGCTTGTTAAATGCCCAATAATAGGCTGCGAAGGCACCTGCCAAAGATACGCGACCTAAAAGAAATGGTTGAAATCAATTCGGTATAAGCAAAATGCTTACAAAATCCGCTGATGAAAAAGAGTACCCATAGAACCATAAATAGATTGAAGAGTTGAGCATAGGTTAAAATGTCATCATTGTAATACTGATAAAATAAGCATTGAGCGTCCGTGTTATTGTTGAACGTCTGCAAATAACGAATAAATGAAGTAAAGTTCATTACGCGCATTCCGCGACTAATTACCACGGGATTACACGTGAGTCCAACTTTGGTCTTGTCTTCTCCGCCATAAATCCGATAAGTTTTTCTTCCTGAGGCAGAGATCAGTATGGCGATAAAACCCCAAAATGCGATAATAAAAACTTGACCGATATATGGAACAAGAGGAAAAAAGAGCGATGATTTCGCGTGCGAAATAGCTCTAAAAATAAGAAGTTAAAACTAATTATAGTAAATCTGAAAGGATAAAGATAAAAATAATTACTTGCTAGATTCTTTGATCAAAGCAATCGCGATGACAATTCGCTTTCGCAAAAAGATAAAAGTTAATAAAAGTATTACGCTGACAATTGCATTTATAATGCTTAACAAAAGCCATAGTTTTCTGCTTGTTACCAAATCGATTAATTGTACTTTAAATATGGACAGAATGTTGATTTCTCCTTTATCATAGTATTCTTGGTCGAAATCCGGAAGGGAATGACTTCCTAAATAGAGGTAACGATCCACACAATAGTAAAGTGTGAAACAGGTAAAGATTATAATTGCGACCATGGAGAACCACACCATAATCCCAGCCACAACTTGTAATAGCATAATCCAAAAGAATGAAACAAACATCGCAATCACTAAGAATCTGTTGAACAAGCGATAAAATTGGTTACATTGTGATGATGCTTACATTAGAATATATTTCCAGGTAAACATAATATCGTGAAATATCTTTTCGCCGATGTCTCTTGCTTGAAGTGCAAGTGCCAGGCCCCTAATATGAATATTGATTATGAAAGTTGCTTGATGTGAATGAAGCAATAAACCTGCTCGCATCTTTTAGGGCTGCAAAGCTGATGTTTTTCGATCCCTCATCTTTCATTGGCTTTCCAGAATCGGTTTGGACCACGTAAACATTATCTTTTGTTTTTTCAAATCCCTTCAATGCTTTTGGAATGCAGCGACCACCAACTAGATTTAAAAATCAGTAAAACTTTGAAATTGGTTTTAAAGATAAATAATTTTTAAAATGTCAATAGAGAACTTCTAAAATGATCTGAGAAATGAAAATCACTAATAGTAGAAAAAAATAACTACAAAATAAACTTTAAACGTGGAAGTAGAATTTAACAAATTTTCTCTATAAACCTTTTGGAACGAACGGACTAAAAATCGTTTAATGAGTATTTTAGCGAACTAAAGTGGTAAAAAATAGAAGAAATCCTGGAGTAAATTTATCCACAATTCGAGGTTAAATTCTTTTCTAATTTGGAGTTTCCCCTAATTAAATGCAAAAGTAAATTGAGTTTTGTGGTAAAAGCTTTTTGAAAGATTCAGGTTAAATTGTTATCATAAAAAAAATAATTTTGTTTGATTGAATCAAAAATTAAATATTTATGATTGCGCAAAGAAAATGCCATTGCTAATTGAATACGTCTGGGAGTTAATTTTGCGCATCTAAATTATCTTATTCATAATGTTCAATAGTCTTCATCTTTCCCCTCATATATAGTGTTAAAGTAATTTACACATTTATTTGCAAGGACGACACTTGTTATTCAAAAACGTACATGCATCACTTTTGAAATAAACTGGTGCACATTTGTTGCGAGAAAGTAGAGATGGAATATCTTCGAGGCGCTAAAAATAAACACATAAAACTTATATAAAAGTATGTGTAAGCAAACAAAGATTTACTTGTTTCCGAATGTCGATATCGTCTGTACAAATCAATTTTCGCTGAATCTCTAATCGCTTATTTTGTGGCTCACTGTTGAATTTAGCCTCGTTGCGATACTCAGCGAATGATTCTGTATAATCGGGACATTTTTCAACGCAAACTTGCGGAGTTTCGCACCCCTTATGAAGTGATTGTACTTTTGTGCATTTCAAAATGTTGAAGAAGAATAAATAAGGCCGATCTCTGAAAACAAATGCAAAATTCAAACATTTGAGGCAATTTTGAAAGATTTACTTGAGCTCGTGTCGTCCACAAATCCTTCCATAACTGTCGCTCGGAAGGAGTATTTGCTCCGGATTTCCGTATCTGATCGCTGGTGGATTACAAATACGTCAAAATGAAATGAATAAAGTGTACAAATTAAGAGAATACCGAAACCGGCGACAACTATCCAACCGAGTATGAAGCAAATGAATATAATTAAGCAGTATACATCGGTACAACTGCGACGAGAGACCGGACCTTTAAACTCTGCATCGTACCGAAAGCGTTCACCCAAAGGTTCGACTGCAAAGTGAAGTTTGAAAAGTTTTCATTAATTAAACATGCAAACAAACTAAAGTGAATGAAATTAACGGGCGTTTCCTTGTTTTGAATAGTAGTCATTCACCTTTTGTTTTTTACATTGTATCATTAAAATCGATATATTCAACAAGTGGTCGATAACAAAACAACATACATCATTGCAACGCAACACTTTTCAAAACAAAGAAACTAATTTAAAGCGAAAAGCGGCAAACCGCAAACAAAGACGCGGTTTTCGAACGGCGACCACTTTTCTCGCACAATGTGCTGCTCACTTTTCTCGTCACTTACCGTTTGCCATTCATTCGAATCGAGACGCGTTCGCAGTGACAAACAATATTTTCGATTTTATTCGCAGTTCACGAATACTCAATCACTTCGTGTGTGTCGAATTGAATCCGGCGATCGCGCTGCACTTCACTTCACTCTCGTTGCATTCATCCACACGTAAACAAAAAGTTTGTCGCTAGTCGCTTATTGGTCGATTGACGGCTGTTCTCTTTCAACGCTACAATATGTAAAATGCGAATTTCAGATTTGTCTGTATCACGCTTCTCCACTCTTCACTTCGCTTCGAATCGCATTTCGCCTTTCACTTGAAATAATCACTTCTTTTCACCACAAACAATTCATAATTATTATCGCAAACAACTTTCGTTTCTACTCTCTTCGATTGTCGCACGCTTTTTTCACAGCAAAATAAACAAAGATTTGAATTCTTAAAACACTTGGTTTTACGCTCCTAGTTTTTGTTATGCTTTCGTGTGCTTCACAATAATTTTATGTTTCTACGTACTGTTAAATCGAATGAGTGACAGATTAAACTGTAACGTCTCCTTTGAACAAATGCATCCTGTGTTTAAATTGTCAACCTGCTGCTGGTTTTGACACAATGTGCCAATTTGAAGCGTTTCCCCTCTTTGCTGAAAATGATGTTTGAAAAGTACGCAGCATTTGCGAAACGAGACGTTTTTCAGCGAAAACTAGGTTTTGCAATCGCATTGAGTTTGAGTCAAACGACAGAAGCAAAATTGTTTGAACGCGAAGAGGCGTAATGCGCAATCGGCCCCGGTGTAAGTGCAGTCGACTGAATGCGGCAAAGAGCTGAACGAAAGGCGAACGCAAAGTGAATCGTTGGTTTTCGGCAAACGGCCGTTGGTTGCGGCCTCTCCGCGCGCGAAGCGACCACATGATTCCGCCGCCATCGATGCGAACGCAAAGACTGATCGTATTTCTCTTTTTCCTGCTGATCACCGTTCCTTTTCTCACCCATTATTACATATCAAAAGTGGTGATCAATGGTTCCGAAAATCTGAGCGACGCTGAATTCTCGGCGAACGGCCCGTTCAAAATTGGCACTTCGCAACACATCTACAATTTGGACGATGTCGAAGCGTTGCAAACCATTTCGAATCTGAAGTTGCGTGTGAAGGAAATGATGCGAATTCGCGGCTCCGTCAGCAATGAGCTCAAATCGATGGAAAGTAAGCGGCAAAAGATGATTGCCGAAATTAATAATTTATCGCTGAAATTGGATGAAATCAAAGCCCAATTGAATCGCAAGCAGCTGGAATTGCGGCGAGTGCATATATCATTGGAACAGGCTAAATATGCACAAATCGAAGCTTATATGAAAAACCCGCCATTCATCGCGAAACCTTTGCCGCTTTTGTCTGACAAAGTATTTGGAGGCAAGGATATTAATTTGCATTTCGAACCCGCAGTTAATGAAAGCAAAGAATCAAAGCTCACTGCTAACAATCAATGCAATATGCATGATTGCTTTGATTATTCCAAGTGTTCGTTGATTTCTGGATTTCCGATTTATTATTACCGTAATGATGAAGAGGAAGATGATGCATTTGATTCACACGCCTCTGACGAGCAAATAAACACCGCAAAGGCAGCTGTTTTTGAAGCTTTCACGAACAATATCGAAACTACCTATGACACGTCACTTGCGTGCATGTTTATTGTTGTTATTTTTAACCACCGCTGGGATCAATCAGCAATAAAATCATATCTTTATAATTTGCCCCATTGGGCAGACGGCAACAATCATGTCATCATTAACTTCATTCCTCACATTGATCTAATTAGTGCCGGCGTAAATCCACGCAAAGCCATAGTTGTCCAAAGTCAATTTAGCAAACATACTTTCCGAAATGAATTCGACATCGTTTCTGTTACAGTTAATGGTGAAGAAGAAAAATTTCTACCTTCCCAAATACCAGCTAAAAGAAAATATCTGGCTTCATCTCATTCACCTTCTCAAATCAACGTTAGTCTTGAATTTAAAAAAATTATCTCAACTCTTGCTACTATTTCAAAAGAAGCTATTGGTGATTTATTTAAGTTTGACTTTAATTGCTCTTTTCCCTGTACAAAAGAAAGGGAAATTTTATTAGAATCAACTTTTTCATTGATTTTACCACAATCAAATCTCATTTCAAGCCAAAATATAAGCGATAAATTGATACGCATTCTGAAATCGGGATCTGTGCCAGTTTTAGTTGGTGGAGATTATATCAAACTACCATTTCACGAAGTAATTGATTGGCGTTTAGCTGTCATTCATTTACCGGTTGCCAGAGTTACAGAACTCCATTTTATACTGAAATCATTTAGTGATAACGACATTTTCGCAATGCGAAGACAGGGCCGATTATTTTACTTTAGATATCTGAAGAATCAAAAAACAATTTTGAATACGATTTTAGCAATTTTAAGACAAAAACGACTCCAAATTCCTGCGCCGACAGTTTTAGATGAACCATCGATTCCACTCTTCAACAGCACCTTTCCAATGAAATATTTCGATCCTTTAGAAAATGTTTTCAATCCTGATTCGACAGAACCGGACGAAAATCTCGGTCCAATCGAACCATCGTTTCCGAGCATTTCTTATCAGCGAAACTTTTCGCTAACTATGTGTCACGGTTATCAGCTATGGAATTCACCTAAGATGAATCCATTTCATTTATATCCTTTTACGCCTTTTGATCCGATTTTGCCCGCGGAAGCAAAATTTATTGGTTCAACATTCGGTTTCAGACCGATTGGTGGGGGATCAGGTGGTGCTGGCAAGGAATTCAGCGAATCATTAGGTGGAAATGTGCCGAAAGAGCAATTTACAATAGTAATACTAACTTACGAGCGAGAAGCGGTGTTAATAGACTCGCTGTTGAAACTTAAGGGGCTTCCGCATTTAAATAAGATTCTTGTTATTTGGAACAATCCGGATCATTTACCATCCCAAGATCTCAAATGGCCCGATGTTGGTGTCCCAATCAAGGTTATTAAGTCGAAAGTGAATAGTTTGAATAATCGATTCAAGCCGTACAATGAGATTGAAACTGAAGCTATATTATCGATGGACGATGACGCCCACCTTCGCCACGACGAAATAATTTTTGGATTCCGGTAATATAGAGCATGTTTCAGCATTTCAGCAAGCATTTATTTTTAATTCGTTCACTTTTCAATTCTATACATTTTAAAGATTTGAATAGAGCTGCAAACAGATAGATATTTTTATACACAAGCGATCAATTTCGAAAAGAAAACTTGAAAGCTCTTTCCTGCTTTTGAAAATATTTATAGCGTTTCGTTTCCCTCTGAATTCTTCTCGTAAAAAATGTAAAAAAAATCCGAACGTAAAAGTTTGCTTCACATGTAATTTACTTTATGTCGAATGCTTTTTCGAAAAAAGCTTCGCAGCAGTAAAGTTTCATGTCTTTCCAGTGTTTGGCGAGAAGCGAGAGACAGAATAGTTGGCTTTCCCGGTCGTTACCATGCTTGGGACGCTAATCATAATGCCTGGCTGTACAATTCAAACTATTCTTGCGAATTATCGATGGTTTTAACAGGAGCTGCATTCTTCCACAAGGTATTAGAGTTGCATTTGTCGTCGAATCCTTTCAATCACTTTCGTGGCCTCGTTTCTCTTTCTCTCCTATAGTATTACGCATATTTGTATACGTATTTAATGCCTTCATCGATCAGAGAGAAAGTGGACGAATACATGAATTGTGAAGACATTGCGATGAACTTTCTCGTATCGCACATCACACGGAAACCGCCGCTAAAAGTCACCTCGCGTTGGACATTCCGATGCCCTGGTTGTCCGGTCTCTCTGTTCCAAGACGATTCGCATTTTCAAGAGAGGCATCGGTGTATTAACTTTTTCGCAGCTATTTATGGTTATAATCCTTTACTGAATACTCAATTTAGAGCGGATTCTGTGCTTTTCAAAACGCGGATACCTCATGATAAGCAGAAATGTTTTAAATATATTTAGCTTTATGTTTGTAGAAAGCGATAAAAATTAATCACCAGACGGTAGAAAGCCGTTGTTTTGTTTGTAGCATAGTTATTTCTAATTTTAAGTCGCAGTTTATGTAAATAACCGTGAGTCGTATTAAAACACAATCCAGAAATTTGCGCCTCATTATCATTTTAATTTCAATTCGCCTGAATCCGCGGATTACAGAGACAATTTGGTTAATTTACATCGAATAGCGTTCGAGAGCAAGTTGTCATTTTTCAATAAAAAGTAATTGCTCTCATTCGACTGGATTTTGTTGTAAAGGGGCTAATGCATTTTGCACGATAAGTGACGGCAAACAAACAAACATCGCTTAAATCAACATTTGCCATCGTTTTATTGCTCGAAAACGACGAACAAAGAATATTTTAATAATATGTAAATAAGGATTAAAAGTTTGATCGCGATTTAGTCGAGCGAAGCGATTAAACTTGCACAGCGAACGTTACAGATTCGCGCATAAAGTGGCTGCCGGGGTCGAGCAGTGCGCGATCGGTGCGATCATTTCGTTTGCGTTTCGTACGAGGCGTCGACGAGCGAAGAAAACTCAAAAGTCTCTGTGTTCGCGTTTTTTATTCTAACTTTACATTTCTTAAAAGCGAAAAATCAATCGAAAAATTATGTAAATTTCATAACACCGCGAAACGCTCGCTAAGACACTCGCTTTATTGCGATCGTTTGCGCGACATTTGCTCTCGTCTTCGATGCATTAAATAACTTTAAATGTTATTAATATGCATAAAATTCGGTCACGCCTTTGCAGCGCGATTTTGATTCTAATCGTATTTGATTAAACGCAAGTTTAGTCGAAGCATAAACCGAAGCAAATTAAATAGACGAGAAATTAGTACATAGACAGGGCTGTATATATATTCGGATATTATTAACTTGGTTCTCGTGAAATCATTACACAACAACGTATCATCTATACTTAAAAGACTGAAATAAAATCAAGTCGAGCATCAATCTGATGTCTTCTCGAGCAAGACGAATGAAAATGGCGCAAGATGCTGATGATAAAAACGATGAAGATGAAGAGCCTGAAACGAACGGTTTCGAAGACGACGAATGCAATTCGGTCGATGGAGGATGCAAGTTGTAGTTAGCTGACGGAGGGCAATGATTTTCAAGACAATACAACGATCGAGAATCTTGCGGCGATTTGCGGTGCATTGGTTTACGCTCCTAATTTTTCTGGTTGTTTCTGGTTGTTGCTACTGCAGTTGTTGTTTTGTTTTGCTTTGTTTAAGTAAACATTAACATTGTTTCCTTTGTTGCGTGGCACAGTGAAAACACTCGTGTTTTTTACATAACGCAATAACAAAGATGAATGGGTAAAGTTAAGACCGACGAACACGGCTCATTAATTTTTTGCCTATACCCTATAATGTTTTGAGCATCTTTTCTCTTCTCTTTCTTTTCCACTCTTTAAAAGTGGTCTCCGAAAAGTTCTGAGCAGCGACAGCGTTGTCGCGCTGCTGCTCGCAACAACCGACTTTTTCGCATACATTAAACTCGAAAATGCAAATATAATTTCTTTGATATTTCTTCGAATAGAAAGGCACGAACAGTGTTTAGAGTCAGAAACATTTTCTCATTGTGCTGTCGTTTTGCGATGAATTGTTTGTTCGCGACTCGTGTTCTTTCGGTGCAGTTCGAGAACGAAGAGAACGATTGACACAGCGGCTATCTGCGAGTGTAAGCGAATAACTTGTAACAGGAAAGAAAAATTGTGATTCTTAATAATCCGTGGCAGAGTTTGTCTCGAGTCGAAACATACACACTGTTATTGTTGGCTTTGTTGTTAATTCCCGACACGCTGTTCTCGTGTCCTTTTCCATGTTGCATCGCAGCCGGATTCTCGCCACCGTTTAACACGTGTACTTTGATTACCGCAGGAGTCACAGAACTCGCCGAGTTCAACGAGCAACTGTAGTTGCCCGAGTCATTGCTGCGCGCACCATTTATGATCAACCTGCTTATCGTTTCTTTATCGACAACCTCGGTTTTCACTTTCACTCCTCTCTTCTCCGTGTCATAGTTTATGAGGTTACCGTTGTGGTTCCAAAACACGCTCGCACCTTTGGCAGCTCCGCGGTCCTCGACAAAGTTTATTAAACAGGTTAAGTTGATCGAAGCTCCTTTTTGCAAGTACAGATCGCTGCCCTCTGCAATCACCGGCTTCACGTCTGTCGCGAGGATCAAAATGCAATTAGTAAAACGAAATAAAGCGAAAAGTGAGATTGGAAAAAATTTTCTCTTTCAGCGACACTTGCTTCGCGCGTTTGTTTTTGCGTCGAAAAAGGCAAAACTTTCGACGAGCACAGCTTTTCACAGTTCTAATGTTTTGTTTTTTCTCCGCTAAAGACTGAAAATCGACATTAATTATGTTGCGTTGTACTCACCGATAATTTCCAGAAAAACGCTTGTACTTAATTTGGTTTCTGTCGATATTTGACACTCGTAAACGCCGGTGTCATTTATCTGAGTATCCAAGATCTCAAGGGTCCAGTCGGTACTTTGAGCAAGATGTATTGATCTGAACCTTGAATCGCTCGTGTATACGTAGTCCCCCGAAGTCAGAATATGAAGATCTTTTTGCCTCACCCATGACACCTATGTAAAGCGAGATAGAGCAAAGAATTTCTCTTAATTCATCGCGAAATCGAGAACAATCGCATTTTCTTTGCGAATTCTTTGTATCTATGCTTCGTATCTGCAGTGTGTGTGCAGTTTTCTGCTTTATTGAGTCTAAACTGTTGTGTAAACGACAGCTTCATTTCAGTTACTTGCATTTCGCGCACAAAGTTCTGTTTAAATCGCTTTTTTCAAACGATTGTTTTGCCTTTTGTATTGCGTTCAGACAATTCTTGCTTCAAAGCGGCAGCCAAAAGAAAGTAACACCTGCCGTCGCAGATCTTAAGCAAATGAGCAAATCGTTTTGCGAGACAATCGAGTACAATGCATTTATTTGATTGCAGTTTCGCAAAAACAGCATCTTTCTTCTCGATATTCTTTCGAATCTCAAAATCTGAATTTGAGAGCAATCGCAAAGCTACAAAATTTTATTTCATTTCATAAAATAAAATTTTGTCTATAAATGTGCTCACTTAATTAAACTATAAAGAGTTGGCTTCCGCCTTGCATTTCTCTTTTCAAACCTATGCGTTTGTAGATCGAGCGATACGCTTTAAAAAGTATTAGTGAAAGTTTGCGTCTAAATTGATAGAATTTGAATGCGAAGCGAAAACAATTTATAAGCGAAGCGTTGTACAGCGTTGGAAATCAATATAAATAGCTAACGGTGAAATAATTTATTATTTATAAGCTACTCTTTGCTGTAAACCGAAAGATTGATTATAAACTTATTTTTTGTCGCTTAATCTTGCGTTACAATTGCTTTATTGGCTAACTTTATTGCTTTTCGCTGCGCGTGAAACGCACGAAAATGCGGCGCACGAGGAGAAGAAAGCAAGAAGCTCCTCGGGCATTTCTTCTTACGAATTTAAATTTATGATTTCGAATATACTCTAATAAATATTTTATGCTTTTTTGTGCACTAGCTCAATTTATTTTCTCTTAAGCTTAATCATACATTAAAATAAGCACGAGACAAAATTTGAAAAAACCAATTTCAAAGGTAGAAGATACAATTTCCATCCAATTTACAAAACTTAATTGGGAGCAGCGCTTCGAAACTGCTCCACTTTTCTGCTTTATTTGCTATGCAGAAACGAATAATAGCTGACAAATAGCTGCTCCTCGACTAAACTTTCTGTTCGCCATCCCGTATAATTACGTTCGTTTTTGTAGAGAAAAGATTGAAAAGCGATTTTCGACTTTCAATTTCAAGCAAAATCACGGAGAGCAACTCGAAGCGAAGAAGTTACCGTTTCTTTAGATTTCATTTCATAAATACAAATGCTAAACGCGAAAAGTTAAAGCGCTGATTATGCTCAAATTTGTCGCTATTCTTCTTACGCCGTTAAAGCGACTTTCAACGCATCATCTTGTTCGCTCATTATTTTCATTTACAGCATTGAAATCTAATGTTTTTTTAACACTTTGAATGCGTGAACATAAGTTTCGGTGATATCGCGAAAGCTTTCGCTAAACACGCTGTGCAAAGCGCTTTATGTGCGAAAATGACATTAGCGTGTCGCATTTAGCCGCGACCCACAAAATAGATTAAACACACAAAGAGCTCGCGTTTGCTTTTTTGTGTCTCAAATTTTGATTAAAAAAGATCGCGCGAAGATGCTGCGAAAATTAAGCTGAAGATAAAAAGTGTTTCAAAAGTTTGCGCGAAGAAGAAAAATATGCTTGAAAATAATGGAGGCAGCGAAAAGTCAAATAGAAAAATTTTTGCTGTTCGCGTTTTAAAAACAGATAATGCGAAGTAATGATTGATGTTCAATTCGCGGCTTCGTCCGCGCAAATTAGGTGTGTGCGTTCACTTCTTCGGCGAACGCATTTTAATCTAATTTCGCAAGCGAAACTTTTTTAAATGCCAACAGTTAAACAAAATAATCGCACGCTTTACGCGTTTTCGCTGTTACATTCGCTTAAAGTGTATTTTGATGTTTGCAAATTTTTAATCAATTTTCGCCGCATTTTTCAGGAATTCGGCGAATGTGTTTATCTTCTTCTTCTTTTTTTGCGAATAGATAATCAGTAAACACAACGGAACACGATTTCGGCTGATATAATGCGTGATTAATGAATATATTCATAAATTCAGCGGAAGAAGAAAGAAAGATGAAAAAAATGTGAATAAAATTATAATCAGACACAAATTGCAATTAGACATTATTTGCGCGAAAATTCTCTTGCTCGTGTTATTCGTAATTTTTGCTAGAAGAGAGCGGCGTATAAGCGCAAATTATCAAATTGAAATAGCGCGACGAAATTTCTGATAGCGCAAAGTGAAAGCGAAAGAGTTGCGTTCAAAATTTGCACACTTCGCTTGATTTTATTGGAAGCAAGCGCGCGGAGAAAATGTGTCCAGCAATTGAAGCGTTTGACGTATTTTTTTAATTACTATTTATGAGCAAATATTTCGAAAAAGGAATGCAGACATTAATAAGAAAAGCATTAAGAAGATGCATGACTTGCTTATTTATCAGTTGGTTATTCGCGTTTACTTTTCAATACACTGACGCTGGGCTGGCAAGAATTCGATCACCTCTTCTCATTGTTTGCTGCTCGCCATTGTTCAATTGCTTTTTTACAGCAGCTGAAAAAGAAGATGGGGCAAATAGTATAGCGAAGCATTTATTCCGCACTCGGGGTGTGAATTTACACTACATGCAATTTGGTTAAGCTGAACGCGCAGTTTCGATTCCGCGTATAAAAGCATCGATTTGCGGCGAAGTGTCGACGTGAATGAGGATGCGAGAGACACTTAAATGGCAAAACAAATGATGCTTAAAACAAAATTAAGTATGAGAAAAATGAGAAAATATTGCATTCATATTGAATTCGCTCAAATATTCATCAAGCTCTGCAATATTAGTCGTGGAGTTGATTAGCTTTCGCCGAGTTTTCGCCCATATTTCGCTTATTATTCGAAATAAGAGCAGCACTCGATTGTTTTTACACATCAAGCATCGCTCCTTCTTCTCTTATTCGCTCCGTTTTCAAACGCAAGTAGACGAGGCATTATGATGCAAAGAGCACAAGTGAAATACAATTTAATGGATGAATGAAATAAATGATTAAAAGATGACCGAAATTGTTATTTATGCGCGTTTGTTTATAATTTACAATCGACGACAGCTTCGCATAATTTGATTTAAAATCGCAAAATAATTACTAAAGCAACATGAAAGCGTTTTCTGCGCTCATAATTAAACTTTTCGCTTTGTCGCTTCAGCTTCGAAAAATTGTCCTGCCAAAAAGTTTTTCACTCGCCTTTTTTGTTCTTGAGGTGACAAGTGAGGTCCGGTCAAATTTTTTCAAACATTAAGGGTGACAGCGAGGAAATGAATGGTGCTTTACATATTTCGAGCCTGAACGAGTTCATTCTTAAATCGCTTGGTGAATGTGCCAAAAAATTGTTGCGCTCTTCGCGCAATTTTTTCTACCCTCGACACTGGGCTAGAGTGAAATATTGCATTCCTCGCGCTCGCACTTGTCTTACAAATCTTGGCGATCTTGCGCTTTCTATCGTATTCATGACCACTGCATTTAAGCAAGAGCTTTTGCTTTAATCAAGTAAGCGTACCGAGTCCAAACGCAGAAAAATACTCGAATGCTATTCAAACGAATTACACTTCTCAGGAGCGAAGCTGCACGACTATCAGCGCTAAAAAACTGTTCGCATGAAGTATTTTAAAACACTTAATTTTTAAAGTTCGCACACTCTTTACTGAACCCGTGAAAAGTGCCAGCCTCTTTCTCTGCTAGCAGCTGGGTCACATATTCAAAATTGAAAGACGACCACTTTGTTTGTTTTCGCTGACGCAAAATTGACCATTTGCTTGGCAACATCCGCAAAATACAAGTTAAAGTTTAATAAAAATAAATTTGCTCGCGAATTGAATTGGATTGCAATCAAAAAGTTTAAGTGAATAATGGTCAGCCACAAATCACAGAGATTAGCAAGCTTCGAGTTTAAAAACACTATAATTGCAGTTTTATCGAAATTTGCTTATGAAAATTCCGAAAATTGTTTTTTTAAAGTTTTTATTGATCACTCAAATGTGTGCAAAAGCAGACACTGATAAAGGTAATTGTTAATATAAATATGTTCTAAGGCGAGCAAAAGAAGTAAATTTTACTTTTGAAAGCAAATTTCATTGAGATGCAAAAAAGTCATAATGATATCAAAACTTATGTTTACACTAAAAGCAGTTTTGACAGTTTTTTACAATGGAGCTTTTTCTCAAGTAAAAGAAGCTTTTTTTGCTCAAGGTGTTTAAATTTATTATTATTCACGGTTTCAAAAGTATGTTTTGCTTTGAAAGTAGCGAACCACAATGTTATAGTAGCGCTTTTGGTGGACATTGTTTAATAATAGAGTCATAATTTTAAAATTCTAGCCAGACAAAAAATCGATAGAAAACTTAACTTGGCATAGTTGGTTGATCGAAAAGTAAATAAAGTACGGAGTTCGTAAAACTATTTTTCACTTTCAATATTGATTTGCATATAAAACAATGAACAAATCACAGCGTTGCTTCAACTTTATTTAACATTTAGCAGATCGCATTTCTTTCCTGCGATTTTACACGAAGAATGATTATCAGTAAATCTAAACCTTTTTTTGCGAATCTATACCTGAAGTGTTTGCTTTGTTTTCTCAGATATCGTTTTGCTGTAAACGTTTTTTAGCGCGCGTCGATCCCACGATTCGTTGACAAAATGATAAAAGTGACAAAGCGTTAGCATCAAATTTTTGCGAGAATCGAATAACGAATTGTCGCTTGTTTAATGTCTAAATTTTGAAACAATTTGCGCTTGCAAAGAATACACGCATTTACGCTCGAAATCAAAAAATTCAAATTCTTTTATGTTTTTATCTTTGCCCATTACAAAGCCGCAGCGACATAGAGTTTCTCGAGTCTTTCAATGCATGCAGAGATTGAAAAGTGCTTATGCGTGAATAAGTTCGTTAAAAAATTTGATTTATTAGAGAACAGTGTCGAGTGAAACTATGTGAAATCGAAATGAGATGGAAAATGAAGGGAGTATTAGGGGGTAAAATAACCAAGCAAACGTGTCTCACTGTAATGCTTTAAATTTGAGTTGCACTTAAAATCAAAATTGTTAATTTCACGTTTTGATAACAAACTCTTGTATCCAGAAAACGCTTCAGTGAAACAGACTTAAACCAAAAACAATTTTAAAGTGGTTGTAGAAAGCATTTACGTAGACATAGTTCGAGCGTATTTTAGTGGATTTGAGCCGTTGTATTCCGTATTCATGTAAATATATGACATGAATATATTTTATGAGTGAAATAACTTGTAAACAGCTTTAAAATTTGCTTTCGAGCATTAAAATCCCAATATTTGCTTACGCTTTTTCATTGTGGTGATTTTTATGATTTTTGAAAGTTAGTTGTTATTGAATTCGTTTCAAAGATCTACTAGATTTTTACCAATGACTTGACTTTTTTCGCTTTAAAAACAGTTACTTTGGTTGTAAATGATGTGAAACTTCAGTTAAAAACAAATTTTGTGCAAAAAGGTAAATATTTTATCCAGTTTTAACTCGATTTCCGATTGATTTTAATTAATATTACTTCATTATTGTTATTATTGTAAAATTTAATTATTCTGTCAGCGAAAGCCATAATAAACTTGATTTTCGGATTGCACAAAAAATAACGAGAGGCATGAAATATGATAGAGCGACCGCAAAATAGCGATAAAACAAATTTTAAGGGGTAATTAATTATTAAGGTTTTAAATCATAATTTTAACTTTGTTAAAATTTCGAAAACAAGGTACTCTTTAAAGAAAATAAATTTTCAAGTAAAAAGTAAATGAACCTTTTTGTTGTGATGATTCAGATCATCGAATCGCCTAGACTTGAAAAAAGGTGTTTTACCTGATTGGTCCTATTTTTGACCTATATAAAAATCTGGTGAAAAACGTCAGCCAAATCTTGAGTTTCTAACTTTGACGGAAAAGGCGACATGAAAAACGAAAACGATTGCGCTCAAGTTAAACATTTAATTAGCCAGTATATCAAATATTTCAATTAAAAATTTTATTAAATTGAATTTTCTATATTTCTTCATTTATTGTGGCTTCTCCTTAATTACTTATTCGAATTTATTGTTCCTTTATTTCACCCGCCTCCTTCATACTTTAGTTCGCTCAATTCCTTGAGAATATATGGTTTAAACTTGTCATTTTGAATTCACTTGTCAGATGAGGCAAAATTGAGCTTCAGCGAGCAAAAAGTCAGACAAATAATATTTTTAGATTGCTTCGAAAATTTAAAGCGAGTAGAATGTGAAGAAAGAAGAGCATTTCAGAGAACACTTTTATCAAATTGCTCAAGGAACGCAGATGATTTCGATCTCCAAACGCTTATTTATTTGTGAAAATTATTTACTTATGTAAAAATGTTAATTTTCATCATTGGTCGAGTTTAAATGAAGAAGCAAAAATAACTTAAATAACATGAATTAGCTCTTATTTGAAATTACTATAGAGAAAATAGAAAATGTTCAAGCACAGATTGCATTAGTTTTGTTGCTTTCTGAAAAGATTTTCACAGTCAAGCGAATAAATTTTTATATAAAATTTAAAACATTGTTAGCTCCTTAAATGTGATAAG
>NCKU01002076.1:0-20858 GCA_003675995.1 Dinothrombium tinctorium
TTTTTTTTCTTTTTTATAATAAAAAGTGACACTTTCGTAAAAATAACATTTTTATCACAAAATCTGCAACAATTTTTATCTCTTAATGCGATCATGTTTCTTAAACTAAATAAGTAATATTCAACTTGTCATTAAAAGTTTGATTGTTTTTTGTGTGAACAAGACATTTAAGTATCGATACAACACTAATTCGTAATTTCAAAAAATTGACAGAGAAACGTTATTTCCGAGAGTGAATGTTAATATTATAATTGTTGAATTTATTCTGTTTCCTAAAATAAAGTTTCACTTTTATAGAACCTAGATTACCAAAAATATATGAACAAATGGAGGCAAGAAAATACTTGTGAATATGGGAAATAATAGGCGAACGAATTGGGACACAAAATTTGACAATGAATACCGTCGCACAGAGATTACTAAGCTCAATAAGCCTAATAAGTCCTACTTCTATCGGCAATATTTTCATTTAAAGTCTAAATGTAAATATCTATATATACGTCCAACGAAATAATTTTCATTGAATTCATTATGAAAATTTTGGATTGAGTCATTTTATTGTGAAAAGTTTTGATTTTTTTATTTAAAATCACCAATCATTTTATCCATTGAATTTAATTGAATCAATTTCGATCTTCTTCTAAATTTTAATAACTCTCAATATATTTCCTATAATCAGTCTTCGTTTTTTCTATATAATAAAAGAAGTTTGCTTGATTCCTTAAAAAGTAAACGGAGCTAAAATATTTCTATTTTTGAGAAAAAATGTATGAAAATGTCTTTTAAAAATAATTTTACTTTTAATAATCAAAACGAATTGATACTCTAAACAATTGAATTTATAGTTATTTTAAAAATTAAATAAACCTAATTGAATTTATTTATTTCAAAAGAGATTATCTTACAATGTCTAACAGTTTAACTATTGTAAAGCATTATACAGTAGCCTTTTTGAAATAAACTCATTCAATTTATTATTCTAGTATCATCGACCAATGCAGATAGTAAAATACATTTTTAATCCTCTTCAATCAAGGAAAAATTTCTAACTCAATTTTGAGTCCATGTTTAACTCTTGCATAAAATATTTATCATTAAACTTAGTTTTCACTTCATAAATTGATACCATCATTTATGTTTTTATTATAATATGCCATAAGTGCTTGATTTTTTCGAAGAGATTTTTAGATTCAAAAACGAGAAGTACAGAGAATGCGAAAGAACTAGAAATCGATATTTTTGGTTTATTTTTTAAAATTTTACACTTGTTTTTTAAATCTTAACTTCACATAAAGAGAGCAAATAGAGAATTTTTGAATAAAAACATGAAAAAATTTCTGTTCATTCAAATGAAATGGAAATACATAAAAATTTATAAGTCGAAAGTTTCAATTGTATCGATGCGATTTAAATGGTGAGAAAAAGAGTTAGTGAGTGAGTGAGTGAGTGAGTGAGTGAGAGAGAGAATCTTGAAAAAATTGATTGTGAATAATTGAATGAATTTATTCCGAAAGGGCTTAGAATTCTTTTAATATATGCATTGTTGGATAGGCCCTTTCGGAATAAATTCATTCAATTATTCACAATCAACTTTTTCAAAAATTAGTTAATCATAAGTTTATAAACCATAATAAATCATAAGTTAATCATAAATAAATAAGTTTTAAGAATTTAAGGTATTATCACATGCATAACTATTTTAAAAAATCGTTCGAAGTATAGGAATTTGATGTTTTGAGGAATTATATGATTCGCCTTTATGTTTTTGATTGAATAAATTACTCTTACATTTTTGAAAATATTTTTGATGCAGCCATTGGATCACAAAATATATTTAAAACAAAAGTTTTAACTTAAGACTTTGCAATGGCAATGTCGGACACATTAATTTGTGACGACGTTTCGGCAACATTCAGTTTGGCATCATCAGGTCACTTTAAAACTTAGAAATGACTTGATTTTTGTTCTTATTTAGTTAGTCAGAACAGATAAGCAAGTGTTTATGTGTGAAGAGGAAGCGAAAGTTTATGTTTAAAGTTTTATTGCTTGTAAAGGCCGAAGAAGAGGTGCACTTATTGTTTCGGTCTTAACAACGTCGTCACAAATTAATGTGTCCTACATTGCCATTGAAAAGTGAGTTGAAACTTTGTTTTAAATATCTTAAATTTTGTTGAAAAGTGAAATTTTCACTTTTCAAATTTTGTTCATGTTCATAATTTTTGATTCAATGAATTAAAATTTATAATTTGTAAATTTTTTAATTTTTTTATTGCATAATTGCATTTATTGCATTTTGTGCATAATTCGAGAAATTAAAGCGGCTTAATGTATGCATAATTATAAATTTTTATTGCATTAAAGTCAGACGTCTACTAATAAGTCGCGAAAATTAAAATTTTCTACTAACAATTCAATACTTAAACTGATCGCTGACTCTTAAATCTGTAAAATAAAATTTGCCCATGAAGCAAATGGAAAACGTGAAGCAACTGCGAATTTTTATTCAAGTTTAGATTAAAAAAGGAATTGAGGCTACAAAATTTTTTGAAAATGTTTAATTTAGCAATAAATAAAGCTAAAATTATTATTTCACTTGAGACAATAGAGAAAATCATTTTTGTGAAAAGAAAACAGAAAATTTGCTTTCAATTCCATCGTCAATTATTATTTTGAATTTTTTTGCTTTTATTGAGTTGAATCGTGAGAAATGGATCGCAAAATTTCGCTTTGATAACTTTTAGCGCTGTCATTTGTAAAAGAGTAATAAGTTTCGGTGGAAATGTTTTTACTTAAAGACGCTTGAGATATGCTGTTTGAGAGACTTTCGCATGTAAGATAATTATTTGAACAACTGTTCGACGTTTGATTGCCAATGCTATTCATAACGGGCAGTGTTTCGCCGCTGCGATCGATGTTGGTTAATGAAGTAACTTGTTCGAGATTGTAAATGGTTACGCCGAGAATCACGCAGCAGAACGAAACAAAATAAAGCCAATGAAACTGTATAATTAAAATAAAATAAGACAATTAATTTGTCGCTTGTTCAGCGAAAAGCGCCAAGCGAAAATTGCATCGCATCTCAGCTCATTGTTTGCCACATCGTGTGTCCAGTGAGGTGAGGAGCAAGCAGCAAGTAGAAAGAGTTTCATTGTTTCTTTCATCATTACTTCTACTTTCGCTCTTCATTTTAGCCTAATTTTAGGCCTTTCCTTTCATTTTATTTCTTATTTGCTTTTGTTTCATTCGCAGAA
Source organism: Dinothrombium tinctorium (assembly GCA_003675995.1). Classification (NCBI taxonomy): domain Eukaryota; kingdom Metazoa; phylum Arthropoda; class Arachnida; order Trombidiformes; family Trombidiidae; genus Dinothrombium; species Dinothrombium tinctorium. The sequence goes on from NCKU01002076.1 coordinate 3,252, forward strand.
TTGAGCTACAATCGCGAGCTCAATTCTGCGAATGAAGCGATTGTGCGTACCTTAAAATTAAATAAATAGAGACCAATAAATAGCGAGTAAATATCCGCAGAGAGTAACGAAATATTGACCGCAGTTGCATTGCTTACACGCAAAACCAGGGGCATCGTGATGTAGAGCGTTAATAGGCACGCAGCAAAGCCAAAAATAAGCAATAGCTCTTGCCATTTATTCAAACTCAGCGCACTCAGTTCTTCTCTTTCGAGTAAAGCCCTGCAAAACAGAGAAGACGATGTAAGGTTTGATTTCGATCACTTAAGGCGAACGGTCCATCAAGCGCTTACAATTGTATGCCGTTTACTATGCTTCCGAATAAGCCTAACATGCCGAGAAATTCGACGATGCTATAACTTTTCACCACATACTCTTCGGCTACATTCGATACACCATATAACGCGGCACCCGTTATGCATAGCAAATCTCCGAGTACTCGATTCTTGGCTGAAATCAATCAATAATAAAACAGTTAATTTAGAAAATACTCAATTCTTAGTTTCGTCATGTAGTATAGCGCTGAATTAAAATTTAATGCTTTTGAGATTTTCATTTTATTTTAAGCTTATGAGGTTTGTTTCAAATTTGTTTTTCATTTCACTTCTATCGTGTTTTTGTGCACTCATTTTAAATGAAAAGCAATTTTGATTTTCCTGTTTGAAATAAAAAATGGTTAACTTTGCAGCTTTGAAAAGATTTTTATACATCTTCATCTATTATTTTCAACAATTCATGAACAGCTTGAAGTGCTTCTTTTTCATTATATTTCACAGCTGAAACATACCCTTGGTTTCATGTCTTCCTTCTAAAAAGTCAGCGTAAATCAAACAACTGATACCAATGACGGCAATGCAAACACCGATGATATGAATCAAACGATATCTAACTTTGATCCATAAATATGAGAGTACGAGAACGGTCGGTATAGCGAAGCAATCAAGCATCTGTAAATAGCAATTTTTATTCGTACTAGCATTTATCTTACTAATATAATGACCAACTTGAACGCTTGTAAATGTGGTGTATTGATAAGCTTTCACCACAAGAAAATTAGCTTCGACATCAACTATTGCCAATAAGAGATATTTCCAGCCGCGAACACGAAGCGTATTAATTAAGCCACGTTCAGCAGGTTTACAGATTGACCAAGTTGTGAATATAATGCCAAGCATGAAATAATTGAGGAAGCTTTGCGCTACGAGAAAACAAAATTAAGAAGAAATTATTCAAGAAGCACAAATAATGCATCAATTTCAACAGATACTCTCATTTTGAAAAAAATCGCTTTAATTCAGAGCAAAAATGGGATAAAAGCCTATTTCTTATGCTTCAAACATTTGTGATACAAGCGCTATGCTTTCTATTTTGTAAACATTCTGTTAGCTTATGCAACCAGAAAAATGGGCCATAAACAATTTCTAAAATTACGCGCTTACAAACACTGTGTATGCTAAACAACATTGGCAGTTGACAGTTTTAATTTAGTTGGAACTTTCTGAAATTTGAAAAAAAGAATTTTATGGTTTATTACTTTATACTTGGTATGGTTAACTTTATTTTATGGCATTTGATGTCCTCGTTTTTTTCATTTTCAAAAAGATTTTTGATAAAATTCTTACAATAAAAGTGCTCAAACAGCTTGATTTTGAATTTCATTTGAACTGACTTTAACAGATCGACGTTTATATTAAGAACCGTTTTTGATATGTGCAAGGAACGCAGATGAAAGGAGTTATTCAAGTGCGAACCTTATAATTAAGCCTATAATTGAGTGTATTGAAAAGAATTTTTTTCGATTACTGGAGAACATCGAAAACGATTTTTGTCGGCTTTGTTTAAAATTAAAATGTTTTCAAAACTAAATCACTACCGAAAAGTGTGATAAATGACGCCATAATGTTACTCTTGGCACCCAGCGTTATTTTGACTAAATTATTTTATTGGGTAAATGACTTGACAAAATGTTTTAATTGCAATTTCACTTTTAGTAAATATTATATCTTTCTTATGCCTATCATCAATCATTACTTTGCTATAAAAGTGATTTTGTTTTTATTTTCATTGTTTATATTCAAAGATTTTAAAGTGTCGTTTTAATGCATTTGTTAGTAGTCAGCTTCGAAGAAAATGTTAAATCTTAACAAATTTTATTTTATTTTTTATTATCCTCTTACAATTAAGCCTATTTTTTGTGCTTTGTATTCGTTATTTTATTATTTTCATTCCTGTTTTTGATATTCACAAGCTCTGACTGTAAGTAATGGATATGATTTAAGGTTGTTTTGATTTTAATAAAGAACGAAAGCTAAAAGATGCGCCTAACATGTGAAAACGATTATTTTTATAAAAGCATACATGAAGGGTTAAAAATAGCGTAAAAAGTGTGTTAAATCCATTAATTTTAGCGAGAGAGAAATAAATCGTAATGTCTTTTTGATATATGTCGAACTTTTTTTTGCAAAACTTTCTTCGTTGTAACATTCTCTTTTTTTTAAATTTGGCAAATGATTTATGACTTAAGTACTTTAACTTTCGCTTTCAATTAGGATTATATTGATCAAAATAATATAACAACGTGTAATTCTCACTGAAAGATCGTATTCGCCATTTTTCATTTCAATCATAGTTTAACTTTACCTGTAGGCGCATAAATTTTAAAAGTTCCTTGCAAAATTTGACTAGAAATGCCTGTTCCACAATTTAAAAGTGAAAGCACTTGTCCCAGAAGCACTGATTTCCACACTCTCCTGATAAAAACAAATGTTGTATAAAAATCGCAAAAATCTTAAAAGTTTCCAACTTTTTTCTAATATTTTCGGCCACAAAACTTATTTGAAAAAGGCCGATCGCATTTTCGCTTCTTACTTGTTTTTGAATTGGTTTCTACACATTGAGGGAGAGAATAATGCCATTGAATTAAACTTTTTGAGCACAAAAGCGAATATTGGTCGCTTTAAAATTTACACAGCTGCCTGTCATTTTCAAAAATCATCTTGCTTCACTTTTGCTTTCAAATGTTTTCAAATATTTTCAATTTATCTAATGTCATTTTGCACAAAAAAGAATTGAAAAGTTTTGTGCATTTGCGGTTAAACTGAAAATTACCGATCATCAAATGGATGAGTTTTTAATATACAGTTTCGGAAAAAATATTTGCTTGAATCTTAAATTATTCAGCTTTTTAGACTCTAGAGCATTCTTTTATCAATCTTAGCAACTTTGAAATGATATTCCCAAAATGAATGCTAACAACAACAATAAAAATTACAAAAGTTAAAAAGAAATTATCCAGAAACTAAATAAGCAACAATCATAAGTAATTTCAGTTTTTTTCATTGTCCGTATCAATATTCAGAAGATGTTATTTAATGTTTGTACTGATTTTTTGTAAAAAACAATACTTTCTCAGGAAAAAATGTTCTATAGATTGAGGCAGAAGTAGAACATGAGCGGTCAATTCGCTTTCGGATAAAAAATTACTCACTTAATCTGCTATTGAAATAAAAATAAGAATTACTTAAGTCTTTCTACAAATTTATAAATGTCGCCAGTAGACTAAATTATTTTTCGGAAACAATAAGCTCTCGTACGCGAACACTTTATTTATTTGACAAAGCAAAAATAAGCACCAACTCATTTTTCTTATAAGTTTTTAACAGTAAAAAGGAACAAAATCGATGAGCTTAATTTTACACCGTTCAAGTGCTTTCATAATTCATTTAATGTAATGTGATCGCTTGTGCTGCTATTAAAGCATACGAAGTATAGATATGAAATGAACGTAAACCGCTTAAATATTTTAATCGATAAAAATTTGCAGCAGTTTGCGACACATAATAAGCTCAATGATTTTAGGATAATGGTGTGGCGAGTGATAAAAGAGCCTAAATTTGAAAAGAAAAGGGAAAATCACATGAATTTAAATACATAGATTTTATCAATTTAGACTGGTCATGTGCTTTTTAAGAATTTTGTAAAATTAGCTTGCGTTTGCGGCTTATTTCAAGCTTAAGGTGCATAATAAGAATAAAGAAGTGAAAAGAGCGAATCTCAAAAAATTTCAAAATTGGCAAATAAACAATGCGTTTGAATATATATCACCATAGAGAGGTGGCTAGCAGAAAAAATGACTCTAATTACGGTCGAATAAAACTTTTCATTTGTTTTTATTTAACAATAATGGATTAATTTAATATCTTACAGCTGTTTAACATTTTATGCTGTAAAAGCAATTAATTAAGTAAAATACTAAAAAATAAATCGATTTTAATTTAATTGCTTTTCAGAGAGCCACCTATCTACACTGGCATATGATTCAGACTTATAAGGAAAAGCACCTATTAAGAGACAAGCCATCAATTAAGAGACACCTTATATCTCGCTATCTATTTATGTTTAATTTCTTTTTCTTACATTATAAGAATTAATCAGATATAAAAATAAGAAGATTTAAAAAAGATCAAGAGAGAAAAAAGCTTATAAGTGGAAAGCGAAAAAATATATTTTCGCGTAAAAATTTTTTATGCCATAAAAAAAGCTATTTTTCGTTCAAAATGCAGCGAAAATCAAATAATTTCAATTTTATGGATTTTAATTGAAAGAGTGCGAAAAACTAAAAAGTTTTTAAAATATTTGTTTTATAAGAGCAAATTTTTGATTTTTGTTTCATTTCAACTGTAATTGGATTAAAATTTTTCACAATTAAATATTAGAGAATTTCACATAAACAAAGAGAAATGCTTTAGCTTGTAAACCGGCACGATTTTTGATTGCTTTAAAAATCCTACCGCAGTTACCGATAATGAGAAATTTTAGAGTTTTCTGATCTTAGTTTAAAATAAATTTTAAAGATCGAGAAGATTGTAACCAAGTGAATTCTTATCGAGAAAGTGAACTTGTACCTTTAGTTGCTGTTTTCAACATAAATTAATTTCAAATCTTCAAAAAGTTTAAATTTGCTCTAAAAACAGTTGTAATGTTGAGATGGCTTTTCAATGTTAAAACTTATTTTAACCGATCGGACAGAAAAAGTTTGCTGGTAATTTAAAAAACTTTTACTATGGTTTTTTAAACTCTTTTATTAGGGTCACGTTCTTTCTTTAATTTGCATAATTTTTGCATAAAATAAAGGAATGAATGCATAAATATTTTTCATTTTATTGCATACAAATATCTATTTCTCTAAGCACTCTACTTATAACTCTAGAACTTCGTTTATTTATGAGTGAACTTGTGTTTTATATGGTTATTTCACTAACAATAAAAGTTTTAGGCCTAAATCATAAGAACTTAACTAACTTTTGTTTCTTAATGGGTGCTTTTCTCCATACTTTATTTGTCACTCGTACAGTAAGAAAAAGCGATTGAATCCACTTCGTTTAACATGCATTGGACAAGAAAATGAAAATAATTTCAATGTATTTAAACCTAAATTTCTGCAATATTTAAATTCTGACTCTGTGTCTTATACATGTTTCTAAGATTAAATTCATTCATTCATTCATTCATTCATTCAAATTAGCTTGTTAAAGAGTTAAACGGAATTAATAATAAAATGGAAAATTTTCCATTGAAAAAAAAAGAAGAAAAGTTTAAGCAAATGAGCTAAGCTTTCGGTTAACACTCATAATAGAATTCATTTACGTTGAGCTTAAGCGTAACCACGTTCGTGTGCAGTACGCTTTTTTTCGATGGTAAAAAAAGTTTATTCCAATTAAAACTTACCATTGCGCAAGATTCACGAATAATTGGTGCAAGCACATCGCTTAAGATTATCGATAATTGTTAAATTGTAAGGAGTTTAATAATTTATCAAATATTCAAAAAATACATTTGTGAGAAAATCACAACTTAATGAATGAAGTGTGCGATGTTCATTAAAGCAAAAAGCGAATATTTGATCAAAAAGCAAACAAAATTAACTTTGTGTACGTCTAATCTAAAAAGAACTCAAGAACTCTACTGTACACTCTGTTCATTAAAAAGTAAGCATTTCACAACGCTTGGACGTTATTTTCGATTCATTCCAAAATTAACACGTGTACAACTGATACGATGAGTGCGATAAACGCACTTCGATAAGTTTCGAAAGCGAATTGAGCAAACAATCAATTTGAAAACGCTATCTTTTATTCAATTTTACAATTACTGTGTTCAGGCGTGAAATTTGCTGAGTGATGCTCAGATGTGACAAGAATAAAAGGCCATTCCGTTTCTTCTTCGCGGCCGAAGAACATCTCAATGTCTCTAATGCGTCCATTTCTTCGCTTTTTACTTTCTTTTCATTTTTTTATTTTATTTCATTTCAATTTTTATATATAATCTCATGTATTCATTTTTTTATGATTTTCTTAATTTTTCTTTTTTACTCAACAATTTGGCGTTCGACGAAATTATCTTTCCACTTTAAAAAATTTAATTAGTTGCCAAACCAAAACAAAAACTCAAATAATTCGTTCGATGATTGCAATACGTAGACTCAAAAATTGCAATAGAGAGATTATTTAAGAATTCTTAATAACTACTATGAATATTTAAACAACTTTTCTTGACAGTTTAATATTAATATTGAATCATATGTTTACTGCAGAAAATAAATCTCAAACTTTTCGTTCGCAAAATTCTAGAAATTTGATGTTTACTTGTTGGCTCTTTTTTCCTCTTGTGAATTCAATTAATAACGTGTTTAAAAATTAATTTGATCACTGATTTCTTCACCGAAAAAGTGAAGAAACTCGAGATGATTAAAAATATGGCGAAAAAGTACATTTCATTCGATAACGCAATGAATTAAGACGCGAAAGTGAAAACGATCAATGCTTGCTGCTTTTCGACAGCGAATGCTGGCCATTGAAAAAAATTTGATTGTAGCTTCGAGTATTCTTTAAAAAAAAGTGGACATCAATTTTAAAAAATGGACATTTCATGTTTGCCATTTTTCGCGTAGAAAAAGAAAAACAGAAATCAGTCTTTTCTGAACTGACACTGAAAAAGTTTATCGTTTAACCGAATTGACCTGCAACAAATAATCTTCGCTTTTTCTTTCTTACTCGCAAAATATGCAGAGCACTTTCGCTAGTTTCGAACACGTCAAACTAGAGCTAAATCGATGAATGTTTTTACTTGAAAAAAGTTTTCATGGAATACATTTAGTAGGCGTTAACGACGACAATCGCTGAATTTTCACTCAATTTAATGTTTGACAGCAAAATTTATTGCGATTCCTAACCGATTCGCTCTTCTTTCATCTAAATTCCTATTTTGAAGCAAACTTAAATAAGATAAAAGAGTGATGAATGAAAAACGAAACATAGTTTTAATCTCTCAAATATTAAGCGTTTAACGCTTTAAAAGTGTTTGAAAAAGCGATTCTAAAAGTTTTTATGAATACGTTGCACCTATGAAAGGTGTTATACAATTTTATAGGAACGATATAACGCATTAAGTTTTCATTATTAAAAAAATTGAAATTCAATCTATTCAAAACTTAACAATGCATTTGCTTTAAAAAAATTTGAGTATTCAAAAGAAGTTTAGCTCAAAATGTTCATTGTATCCTTTTATCGCTTCAAAATTCTTCTCTTATCATTGTTCAAATCTCGTTTAATGTTTGGCCAGCAACTGTTTTTAGATCAAAAATATATGAACGCGTGAAAACAATCAGCTTATATTTTTAAGCAGAAACTACTGTATACGAAACTTCTTCAATAATTAATGTGAGTTTTGTAAATTTTGAGCAAAGAATATTTAATTATGAAAATGTTACTAACTCAAACTTCACGCGATCGTTATGTGCATAAAAATATTTTTAATATCGCATTTGAATCTTTGTTATGGTTAACTTTTTAAAAAAGGTCTGGAACCGCTCGAATGCTTTTCTTGTAAGTCAAATTTAGTTAGTTACTTTCAACCTTTTCACAAGCAAAGAGAAGAAGAAAAAGGAAAGAAAATGAAGCCAAAAAACGATCTAAAGAACATCATATTTACTTTTCGCAAAAAACGTTCACTTCTATTCCTTTTAACTATAATTTTGGTCCCAAAGTACCCCCGCTTTGATTGCAATTAAGCTTTTTCAACAGACAAGTATTTATCTTTATTCTCTTTTTTTTTGCCTTTGATCCACTCAAATAATGAAATCCTTCACGAAGTAAAAGGCGAAAGTATTGTGTGACAAAAAGAGATAAATTCTCTCGTGCTTGAATGCATGAAAAAATTAATTTATTTTCCTCTCGTAAACGACAAAATAAAATTGGGCAAGTGAATGAATTCCTTTTTGCCGCAAATTGTTCCGACTTCGCATTAATCGAATTCTGCGTGAAATATGAAGAAAAAAAATCAAAGTAAATATCATCGATTTTATATTTTTTAAATTCAATGGCGACAAAAATAGTTTTCGAGCGAGTACAGTAAGGTTTAAAACGATAGTTTTGTTTGAAAAAAGACAGAAAATGTTACTTTGTACTCGTTATTACGCTTGGACTTCTCTAATGTCGAGTTGTAAATAGTAGTTTGTTGAAATAACTATGATTTCGGTTTTAAATCGAGCGCTATTTTCGAGAAATGACTTTTCGCTCATTTTCGCTGGCAACTATAACCGTTTTTCGCTGCTCATTACTTTTCTATACTACGAATCATTGTGAAAGGAAATTTTTATCATCCTTTTCGAGTGAATCTACGCGTAAAGTTAAAATTTCTATACTTATGGATGTGTGAACTTTTTTTATGACCGACACTTGCTTTTGGGAACACATTTTGAAATGCTCACCTACTTAAAGTAAAAGTGAAATTGATTTTTCAAATGGCCACTTTTACAATAAATAAATTTTATTTCCACTTTATTTTTCACAACTGCGTACACGCTTCTCACTCTAACAATGCTATTTTCAAATATCGCTTTCTAGCTCGTTTCCAACTAAATTTTACAAAATATCTACTAAATACATCGTTTCGCGCTATGTATCAAGAGCTAAAGTTCAAATTACATTACACTTTCACTGATAGCACATTTTAAAAATTATTTTGACTCATACACGGAATGCTTTTGTTACAGTGCTCTAAAATAAAAATGAGTCCACTTAAAATGGTTTATTTGGTCAAATTATTTATAAATTACATTTGAGATCAAATGTTTTACTGGATCAATTAGATTGACCCTTTTCAATTATGAAAAAATTTTGAAAATTTTTAAAACTTCCAAGTCAATCGCTAGTCATCAAGCTTCGGTAGTTGTAATTTTAAAAATAAACCATGAACAAGCAAATGAGTTTTTTTTTAAATTATTCCTGAAAATAAAATTTTTCAATCCTGAAATGTTTACATTTGAGAGCACATTTCACTTAAGATAAAATGCATTCGCGTGTGTTTAACGTTAATGAGTTCGGCGGTCTTTTTACAGGATTTGTATCATATCTAATCTTTCTCAGAGAACTGTAATTAGTAGGGCTGGTCAAATAGATGATTTTGTTACCTTGAAATAGGTGATTTTTAGGTGATAAAATATTAGCAAAATAGGTGATAAAATAGGTGATCAAAAATTCAGAATTTATTAAAATTCTTAATGAAATTAAACCTTTTTAACAGAATTATCGAAATAAAAATTTATTGAAATTATTTATCATGTATTTTTCAAGATTTTCGGATAAAAAAGAAGTACGGTTTTCTCGAAGAATTGATATGTAAACTGAAAACGAGCGCTCAACATCTACAGAAACTAGAGGAGCATATAATATTTTGGATTTTTGATCGTAAGAGCGTGTTTCAGAAGTGAAAAAATCTAAATAGGGATTTTTTGAGAGCGATTTATTAAGCTTGTTGAGAGCTATGCCTTTCAATTTTGACTTACAATCATTCATTATTTTCTGTTTATCAACAACACTTAATCCAGATTTCTCGAGATCTTCAATTGCTCTAGGAAGAAATTCAAAATATTTCAGTTCTGGAAGTTTTTCATGAATGCTATGGTTATTGTATATTAAATTTGGAGCTTTAATTGCTTTAGTTTCTTTACTTTTCTTTTTTCTAAACTTTATGAAATCAGAAAATTTTGTGAAATTTTCTGCATAATATATAACTGAATTTATCGAGGATATCCATCTAGTAACAATGACTTCCGAAGGTAAATTAAGCTGAGTTTGCTCCTTAAAATAAGCTTACCTTTCCGGGCATTTTAAGAGTACTTTCCTATTGATGAGTGATTAAATTACTTTCCTAAATTGATAATTTTTTAGCTTATGAAATATTAAAAATAGGTGAACTTGTTTGATTTAGGTGCTTCTAGGTGATTTATGTGAATTAGGTGATTTGTACCCTAAATAGATTTTAGGTGATATCAACATCTTCAGAATCGCAAAATTTTGGTATCATTTTACTCCTTATTCAATGTAGAACACGACCACATTGTTAAATTAAAAATAGATGATCACCTATTTGACCAGCCCTAGTAATTAGCATTATTTCCAACAGAACACTTTAAAGCAAATTTAAATATTGATATTTTACTGACTTATTCAGCAAAACATTGGTATATAAAAATATAATAATTTTGCAAATCTAGAGCTTATACATTATAGAATTAGCTTGACACTTAAAGTCTTTTCTTTTTTGAATCAGTCATTTTAAAGTAAAGCTTTTTCAAAGTGAAAACTTTTGTAAAATTAGGAACTTCGATGCTTTCTATGTTGGATTTGCAAAAGTTTCTTTCTGTCGCTTTATATAATTAATGTTATTTGTGTTTTCAAAGCAAAAACGAGGAATAATAGTGTTTCCCCGATCATTTGAAGATAAAAGAAAGGCGAAGATGGAACTGAACGCTGATTTTCTCGAGAGAAATTACGAATAATTTTTCATTTCAAAGCCCTCGTTTGTTTTTCGCAATTTGTTTCAACCCTTTTCATCCATTGTTTTATCACTTTTACCATTTCTACGAAAGCGAACAACATAATAAACGATTGCCGACGAACGGTTCTCGACAGATGCATTAATCGAAATATAATAATAACAGATCTCGACTCGAGCAACTTTTCATGTAAATGAATGTCGTGAAATAAAAGAGAATAGAAAAGAATCAATTTCAAATTATGACTTTGAATTCGTTTTGCTGCGAATAAAATGAATAATTGTAGAAATAATCTCATACTCGTAATTATAGTCATTTTGAATTCAATTTATTAAAATGACGAATAATAATGAAATTCGACATCGTTTTTTGGACATGTGCTTGAAAATAAAAGCTTTCCTCGAGCCATGCTAGTTTTAGCGCGAATATCGCGATCAAGCGCAAAACATGTCACATATATGGCGAACAATGCAATTTGTCAGCTGCTTCGAACCTGGTAACTATTTGATCGCATAGAAATCAAAATGAAGTGCAACTTTTATTGTTTAAAACTAAAATTCACTGCACGGCTCTGCACAAAAGAGATTTTCGCTGCCTGAAGCTTTGCGCACAAAATGAGAAATTTTATTTTTCACAGTTTATTACTATAATGAAAAATGCATGCGCTTAGTATTTGTTATCGTAAGATTACTAACTATCGATGACAGTTCGATGATGCGAAAATTATATTTTATAAACTATAAATATTTAAACCATATTCTTAGTTTTAAAAATTTTTTATCTTTTACAAAGATTCAAAGAATTCATTAAATTTATTCTTCATTAAATTTTTCATTTTTACTTCTTTAGTCTGAGTGTGGGTGAATATTGATTAGAAAATTTTTTAAAGCAAAAACATTGCGCGACTGCAGAACAGAGTTTAGATTTACAGAGATTTGAGAATTTTAAAAGATTAAAAATCATTAATTTAATACATTTATTACAAAAGCATTTATATTATGTTTGCTTTTAGTTAATATTGTTAGGCGCTTTTAAAACAAAAGCATTCAATTAGTTTTTTATTCATTATTTCAAAAACTTATTTAAAAAAGCAGCAGCTTCAAACAAAATTCTTCAATGCAAAGCGTTTGAGCCTTAAAGCTTCAAATTCAAATTTCTCTGACACATGAGCTGTTTAATGAATATTTTTTACTTTCATTAATGCGGTCGTGCTTCTTGATATGTAACTTGCGATAGCGAAATAAACATTATCGTTATGATCATCAAAATTAAGACCGTCGAAGATCTATCAGCTTTGCGCACTGAGAAACTTTTTATCACTGTGTTAACCTTTTTATACTTTCCTTTGTCAATTTTTAGCTCAGTAGCGTCACATATGGCCGTTAGTTTAATAGCTGATCTATGGCAATCAATTATAAATCTCAAATGTTTGCGCTTCTATTGTTCGATGATTTTTGAGAAGCGAAAAACTGTGAAAAAAAAACTGAAAATTGGTTTTCGGTGAAAAGAAGAATGAAACACTCGAATAAATACGAATTCCTATTTCGATTTTATTTTTCGCAGAAATTTCAACGAAAATTTTTGTTTTTTGCACATATTTTTCTAAAAGACAATTTTTTGGATCGCAAACTCTAGCCTTTGATTACAGTTCGCTCTTTACATCACCGTCGAAATATATATGCGCTTTATATCTATCGTAGCGTTTCTCTCTTCTTGTTCTTTCTCCTATTAATCGAAGCTTTCATGAAAATAGAAACGAAAGATTGTGTGACAAAAAGATGAATTCTCTCGAGTGCTGCTGCGACGTAGGAATGCGTACGCGTTTAATTTCGCTTTGTACGTAAACGAGAAAATAAAATGAACGAATGGCGAGAGTTTTTTTTTTGCCGCAGATTGTTCTGTCGCCGTTTCCATTTAACCTCGTTTCTAGTCATAATTTGCAGTGCACACGAATTCTTCGGAATTGATTTTCGCTACTTCGCTTCTCGTCGAAAAAACTCGACAAAATTATTAGCTTTAGGTTCGTGTTCCTCGGTCATGTAAAAACTTTTTTGTGTTTGCTTCTTTTTTTAACTACTCTAAAGCCGTGCCGCCAACAGCAGTTTGTTCAAATACTATAATTTCCCGTTTAAATCGAGCTTCAATTCGAAAAATGAGTTTAACGCGATTATTTCGTTTCAAGTTAAAGTTTCTGTTTTCGCTCATCGCTTTAGAACATAATTTATATGATTTTGTTATGAACCACATAATTTACACAATTCACATGTTTAATTCTGGACCTATTTAGCTTTCAGATGAAAAATTACACTCGAAGAAATAAAAATCTTGATGCCATTTTACGACGTTTGCGAAATAAAATTACAGAGAATTCATATAAACTTAAAAGTTACCTAATTAAACCAATTCGAACGAAAGAATGCACTACGAGGGACAGAAAAATTTCACTTTGCCGTTAAGTTTGCTTTACGTGTAAGAATTTTTTTCTGTCTACAGTATTACAGTTTAGGTCAGAAAAACAATTGCACAAATAAATAATAAGTTTGGTTAGTTACGTCAAAAAGAAAAAAGATCAAAATGTTTTGTAATTAAATAAAAAGCTGGTTTGTATTTTAAGTCTGAGCAAAAAAGTCAAAAATAGCTTTATTACATACATTTATTTATTTATTTTTTATTTTACAATGCTTTTATTACACTTATACCGTATAATCTCTTTACATCAGCTACCTTAGTTTCAAAAAAGTTGCCAGTCATGAAGCATTGAGTGAAATCTCAAAATGTTTAGTAATTTAATCTTTTTTTTTATTGGTTGATGATGCAATTTTTTGCTAAATTTCAAATTTTTATTTTCAATATTTTAAAAGTTGTAGCCAAAATGCAAACCATTTTAAAAATCGATAAGATTCATAGTTATCGTCCAAAACATATTTATTCAAAATTTGTGGCTATCTGTGGCTGCAGAGGACGGTTTTACATGAAAAAACGAGACAAGTACTTCCTAGACCTGATCTGTTTCCCGAAAATCTCCACGTTCGGGACCAAATTAGGGTGTTTACCTTTTTCCGTGCTCAAAAGTTTATTGTTTGAGGATTTTATTATAAACAACTCAGGGTAAATGTTTACTGTAAATGAATTGCATTTTAAATTTTAACAAGTACTAGCTTTGAAAAAGTTAGAAAAAATATTTAAGCGAAGTTCCGGCAATTTGTTAATCTTTTCATTTTGCTATCTTCAATCTTTGGACACATTCAAAAAATTATTTACTAGTTCTCCTATCGTTGTTTTTCGTTTGCAATCCGCTAATGAATTAAATTCATAGCCGCACTATCTTGAATAAAGCGGATTTAATATCACGCGCCTACTTTTCGCAATAGACGTCGTGTTGAAACGCAACGCTTTTCATTGGTGCTTGTTTCTCACAATTAAATTGTGAACGAGAGTATAAATTGATTGAATTTTAGTAATCGACCGAATTTCAAATAAATAAGTTGCCGCAATGAAACCGAATGCTTTGTTAGATTTAATTAAGACCATAGTCAGTAGGCTTGTTCAGTGTTTACTGTCTTTGCCGATCGATTTCGTGTCCAAAATGAAAAAAATTTCGAAAGTATTTTTGACGCGATTTTTCTCCTTACTCTTTGGGTATTTTTTTGTTCTGTATACGTTTGTTGAGTTTTTAAAGCAAAAAAGAAATTTTTTCAAATCGAAGAAAAGGGAAAATAAGCCTGCATCTCTGCTCGACCAGAGTTTAGGTCGCCACAGCACAGTCACTTTGAAGGTGAGCTTGATTCATAAACATAATATAGCAGCACAATTCAATAAACTCTTTGACCTAAATTTTTAGCTTATTTAAGCTACTCACAATTTTTAATTTTTTTTTATTTTTATTGATTTTAAAGGAAGTAAAATTGCATTACGTCCAAAATGGTGAATTCGGAAAACCATTGATGCTTCTATTGCACGGTTTTCCTGAGTTTTGGTTCTCTTGGAGACATCAACTGAAAGAGTTCGCCAATGACTACTTCGTCGTCGCTTTGGATCTACGCGGATACGGTGAATCTGATAAGCCGGCTGGAGTTGATAATTATTCATATTCAAAGCTGACTGATGACATTGCCGAATTTATTGGAGCATTGAATTACGAAAATGCAATAATTGTTGCGCACGATTGGGGAGGAGTTCTTGGCTGGTTTTTCGCTGCTAAATATCCTCAAATGACCAGAACACTTATCATTCTTAATGCCCCTCATCCACTTGAATTTGTCTCAGTTATCTGGTCAAATTGGAAACAGTTTCTTAAGTCTTGGTATATCATCTTTTTCCAGTTAAAATTTCTTCCAGAATTATGGTTTAGATCCGACGATTTCATTATCTTCGACAAAATGTTTTCGAAATTTGCAAGCGAAGATGAGATTGAAGCATACAAATACATGTTTTCGCAGCCAGGAGCAGTTTCAGGCCCCATAAATTATTACAGAGCAAATTTTGAAAAGATGGATGTACCTTCTAGTGAAAAAAGACGGCATATTGTCAAAAGTGCAACTTTAGTTATTTGGGGAAAGAAAGATATGGCATTGACTTCAGAGTTGGCTTACAGCGGGGTCAGATACGTCGATAACATTTTTACAGTAAAGATGATTGAAGATGGATCACACTTCATACAAATGCACAAGCCTGATATTGTGAACAAGCATATCCGTGATTTTCTAACTCAGAATTTTGGCACTTAATTTTACAAGTCGTTGCTGTATATTTTCGCAGCACTTGTCAAAATTCATATCAAATTAAAATGTTGAGCTTTGCTATTTTATCCGCCTTTCAATTAGCTTCAAAATTGTTAGTTCCTTAAAGATTGCTCACCGTTTATTATCTCAACAAGCTCCATGCAAGTAATTTTTATTATCTATCGTAACATTGTTCGTATCGTAACTGAGACATTATGTCACAACCACAATAGAATTGTTGTGCAGCAAACGGCAAAAAATGTCCCACCATTAAAGCCCTTTGAAGGATTCTTAAGCTGAGACTTTGACGCTTGTCCCCAAAGTCAATCAATCATTATTAAATGGAAATTAATTTGCTGTCTGCTTTAGGATCGATATTATGTCAACTTGTTTTTTCACGAGAATTTTCATTTCAGCATTCTAATAATCATATTTATAATTGAAGACTAAAATTGATTAACAGAGAGCGAAGCACATACAGTTCATATTGGATAATAAGTTATGTAAAGATAGAAAACAAGTTCAATAAAGATGAGTAAACCGATCGCACCAAGATTTACACTTAAAATAAAAGCTAAATGTCGTCGACGTCTCTTTTCAATTTTCGGGTCTTCGGGCGTTTGGCGATAAATTTCGATCAACTCATCGGTTTGCGTACGCGTGGTGTTCCAACCTGTGGTCGCCTCACGCTGCGGTGCCTCGCGTCTTTCGATCACTTCGCCTTTCGCGTTTTTCTCGGGCGAAAACGACGTGAAAATGGCTCGATTCGAAAGATAGCCATTGAAGCCACTTCGAATTGCTAGTTGGCATTGGCTTCGTAGCGCCGAACACACGACCAGTTTGCGTGCGCCGACCGTTCGCAGAATCAATGAGGCCATTAATTCGAACGACGAGCAAATTACTGTCAATTTAAAAATGGAATTGAAAACGAATTTCGCTTTCGAGTTTTACCTTTTCGCGTCCTTTTCAACTCTCGGGGCTTTTGTCGAATTACAAACGCAGAGATTTTGGTTTTTTGAGAAACTAAGTTGGAATCAAATTAAATGTAATTAATTTTCTAAAATTAAACTTTATTCAGTTGTGAATTTATTTTTGAATCTAACAAAAGGTTACAACACTCGGTTTACTTTCTCAAATCTAAAATTAAGCGCTTTGTTTTAGCGAAATGTTTTTTTTTAACTAGAAACGATATCATAACATAATCGTTTAAATTTTAAACGCCTGGTTTCCAATGAGTGTCACCCGGTTGTTTGTGAACTTTTATTTCCCACGGCGGGTACGTGTTTAAAAACGAAAAGAGTAAAACGCCGCACACGGGAATCGCGTACAGAAACCATCTACGATTCGGTTCTAAAGCACCTCCACTCGACGATGACTTCGCGCGAAGCAATAATGATTGATTCGCTTTCACCGCTGAGAGTAAACGGTAAGTTTTTGAAAATGAATTCATTTTAATGCTGAAAAGAGAAAAAAGAAATAGAAAACACAAAGTGAAAAACATGATCAATAAAGAGTGCGATTAAATTGCTCACATTTATCAAAAACTAGACGTTAGCTTTGCAATACTGTGATTGATTCGAGTCAAACGTTGATCAAAGAGTTGTTTTCAATGCTATAAAACAAAAACGTAAATTCTAAAAATGAGAAAATCGAAAAGAAATTTCGAAAAAATGAAACCTTTTCTCGTGTTTTCGTTCGCATTCAACGCGCAGATTCTATTTGCGGTCACCTTTGCGTACGCTTCTTGACGCGCCTTTTTTGAATTTCGCATTTTCCACAATGTAACTATTGCTGTTAGCGATTAGTAGAGATTTGTTTTTTCGGCGTCGCCGAAATTTGAGATAACATGAGATCTTTGTCGGCAGTAAAAATCTAGCATTATGATGTAAAAATTTTTTAAATCGAACCACATTTTTTCGCCGAAATTGCCGAAATTTCACAGCTCGGGCCGAATTTTTCGGCGCAGCCGAAAACCTATGGTTTTTCAAACAATGCCTTCAAAATTAGTTT
>NCKU01002077.1:0-20857 GCA_003675995.1 Dinothrombium tinctorium
TTTTTGTCTTTTTTGCATTTTTTAAATAAATTTTTTGCTAAACTATTTTTTATTAGCAAAGTTTATTTGTTACACTGATTTTCATTAATAAAATTTACAAATGATTTTCAATTTAATGAGTAAGTAATTTAAGTGGGCTTTTCTTTTCTATTTTTTAGAAGTAAATTAGACTGTCAATAATTGTTGTTGTTGCTCTTTGAAACTATTTTGAAAAAGATTAAACGCTCGAATAACGAAAGTTTTTTAAGCTAAAAAACCTACATAATAAGCTCAAACGATCTAAAACTGACACAAACGAATTGCGAAAAGAATTAAGCACAAAAGAACAGTTAACGTATAGAATATCAAAGTGTCGGGTTAAATGATTCGATTGGATGACTGAAAACGGCAAAAGCAGATTTTGTATTTGTAAAACGATCGGAAAACTGTGAAAACAAAACAAACGCATGTCTAAATTATTAAATGTCTAAAAGCACTCACTTGTAAAGATAAGTTCATTTCTCATTTTAACTTTTTTCTTCTTAAAAAATTTGTTTTTTTTTTACTAAAAAACAAAACTTTAAGAGACAACTTTTGTAATACTAAAATTTAAATGCATATTTCGAATGTGAGAAATAAGAAAAGCAGTAGAAAGAAAATTTCACGTTGTCATACTTTATTAAATCTTTATTATATCTTTGAATCTAGAACTTATTCTGGTAAAATTTTCACGCTCAAGTTTGCATATCGAACTTTTGCAAAGAGAAAATTAAAAAAAGAAAGTTTCAAGGATTAACTTGTAGAAAGTTTTACAATTTTAAGTGTTTTGAATATTAGTTGTTCTATGAAGACCTAAATTGAATTTTAGTTTCAATTTTAACGAAAATCTAAAGTAAAATTTTCATTTACACTGTAATAAAAGCATGATCACGTCAAACGCACACATAATACCAGCTCAAAATAATTTCTTAAAAGCTCACAATTTGGAACTGATGAGTTGAATATTGAATAACCTCAAATATTCATTATTTGATTAATGAAATAAGGAGCTTTATTTGATGATCTACTTTCGTCGACAAAACTTTTAATTCTAGAATGAATTCTTTTTAACGTTTTTAGAATAAAATCCAATCATAAAAACAAAACCGAATAGAGATATTTAGCTTTCAATGTTGTTATAAACAAACAAACAAAAATGAAAAAAGATGATTAACTTGTACTTTTACAAGTTAAAATTATGAACAAATCAATGGATCAATTCTCATGGATCAGATTTTTTGTCTATATAAAGATTATACGGAAAAATACTTCTTACGAGTTTTTAAAACTCGAAGCAATAATCATGTCAAAAATAACTTATTACACGTAGATTGTGTGCTTCTATTTTACCGTCAAATCTAATTTCCGGCTGAGAATGTTGAAAAAAATTACGGAAGTAAAAGTTTACGAACTTATGATTGTTTAGAGGGTGAAAAGTTTTAAAATCGAGAGAAAAAGTTTAAATAACTTTTTATTAAATTCGTTGGACATAATTTGAAAAAATCAATTTTTACTTTAATGAAAACTTTCTAAAAAGAAAATTTTAAATATAACAATATAAATGTGATGTAAAAAGTAAAGTTAAGTGCATTAAAAAAGCGTAAGAACAAATTGCATTTAACTGAAAATACTTTTCGAATAAAAACAAAAGTTTTTCAATCTTCAAAAT
Organism: Dinothrombium tinctorium; assembly: GCA_003675995.1. Lineage (NCBI taxonomy): Eukaryota > Metazoa > Arthropoda > Arachnida > Trombidiformes > Trombidiidae > Dinothrombium > Dinothrombium tinctorium. Next base: position 1,688 of record NCKU01002077.1, read on the forward strand.
TTCCAAATTTTCAACATTTCAACAAATGGGTCACTTGTTTTTAGTTTTAAATAATGATCAAAATAAAATATTGTAATTTTTTTCTTGATTTATTTAATGTTTATGTTTATTTTGTTTACTCAGTTTTAAGATATTAAACATCAAAAATTAATTTTACAGCGTGAATAGAGCAACTTTGAAGCCTTTTTCATATTTTATTATGCGATTGTTTTCAAGTTTGGATGTTATCACAATAAAATTTATCATCTGTTTCATTATTTCGATTTCAAAAAGAAACGAAAAATAAAATTATTAAATTCTTGTTTTGAGAGCTTTAAATTCATTTACTTATTTGCATACATTTTTGGATTCCGGTTGTATTTGATTTTATAAAAGATTTTTTATAAGAGGCATTTATGTCTAAAAGTTAAAAAACAAACTTCAACTCTTCGCGTATTCATGTAAAAATAAAATTTTTTGCTCGAAAGTTCTTCAAAAAGCAAAATTTCTTATTCTTATTATTCGTCATTTTATAGCGAAAGAATGTGAATTCAATTTAATCTTTAGTAATTCAAAACAATCTCTCAAATCGAGCTCAAAATCAAATACAATTATAAAAAATATCGAATCAAAAAATAAAATAAAGAATAATCGCTGTAAAAGATGTTTTTTCTTGAAGCATGTAAAAAGTTATTTTCAAAAATTGAATTTATATGAAAAAAACGTTGTTTTTTATCATCGGATATATTTCATAGAAATTTCTATTGATTTCAATTCTTCTTGCTAGTTTTTATAAAAGTTATCATCACAATTAACGAGTGGGTTTAAATAATGGCTTGAAATTAGAATGATATCTGCGTTTTATTTTTCAATATGTAATGTGATATTCGAATTATATCACAAGTAAAATGACTTTCAATTTTATTTAATTAATATTAGTTAATTTATATTAACATGTATCGATTGTATAATTTAAATTTTAATGCCAAATTCAAGTGAAAAAATGATCATCATATATGAGTAAATTTAAATTAATGCTAGGAAAAATTTTAATCTTAACGAAGCTTCGTTTGATTAATGTTTTAAAGATTGAAAAAATTTAAATAAATGAGAAATTTATACGAACCATGCAAAGCCGATATCAATATTATAAATATATTTGTTGCTAATTAAGTAGCGAAAATTATACTTTTTACTACCATATGCATACCAAAGTAAAGTTTTTATTATTTATTCTGGTTGCTAGATCTTCATTTTCAATTTTCAACCAGAAAATTAATGTCGTTCATTCATATGAACTCAGGTTCCACTAAATCATAAATTATAAATTAAGCTGAAATGTTTTTTTTTTATAATCATGGATAATTTAATTGATGATGATGACGTTTCATAAAAGAGTGATTTTAGCTTTCTAAGAAAATTACTGACTTGCGAGATAAAACTTTTAAATTATGATATTCATCTGATTTTCTTCATAAAGTTTTAAAATCATTCATAAAAATTTCGAAAATTAATAAATTTTGTGCGAAACAGACATTTTTGGAAATAAGAATGATATTTCATCAATTTTTAATTAAGAATTAGAATTTTATCGATATATAAGGATCACATTGACAGAAAAAAGCTATTCAACTTTTGTGACAAGCTAAACATAGTTTTGTTCAATATAAAACATCATCGTATTTAGTGACAAAAATTAATATTAATTTTGACAAAACAATGTTATTATTTCCAAAAGTGTATAAAATAATTTAAAATTTAATTTAAAGCTTTTATTTAAAAATATAAATCATTAATGAGCATCAAAAATTTTATAATTTGAAAAATGCTTCGAATTAACTGAGTTTGAAATACATGAGCTTAGGGCATTTATTTAAAATAAAATTTTGTTTAAAAATCGATGTAATCATCTTTTTGAAGTATTTTGATTAATTAGACATCTTTTTCAAAATGGTTCTCGTTCAAATTTTCAATTTGTCTGATTCAAGATTTAAAAACAACAAACACTCAAAGTTAAATTGGTGAAACCAAATTTTTTAATTAAATTTGAAAAATTTATTCTCATTGACAAAATCTTTAAATTTTCAAAATTTTGTCCGTTTTTTAGTCTGTAAAATTAAAGAAAGATTCCGTTGGCTCAAAGATTTGAAAACAAAGATCAAAATAACTTTGTGAAAATTTTTCATTAATTTTTAACACAACTATTTCGAATGGAGCATCTGAGTTATTTGATATAATTCAACCTTTCTACCTATAAAGTTTCAAACTCAAGTTATGTTGGGTAGATTTTTTAAAATTTATTATATAGTTTCGGATAGAGGAAATCAGGTAACGCAATTATTTCCAAGCCGATGAGCCTTACAAAGTCTGAATTATGAATAGTAGTCCTTTCATTTAAATTGAAAATTCTCTCTTTATAACGAGGATTATATTCAAATTTTAAAGTTAAAGTTTAGAGTGTTACTTGTTCGCCTGAATTTGATATTCAAGAATTTTACTTATTTTCACAAAGAAAAATTCATACCGAAATTTAGTCATCATAGATATTTCAATTTTTAAATAAGGATCTCTTTCCGGTGCAAAAAGCAATAATTGCTCTCTCCAATTATTGTTGTTCAAAACAACTTTAAGTTGAAAAAGTATTTAGTTTTAAAAGATTTTTTCACTTGATTTGTCAGGAACAGTCATGAAAATTTTTTTATTAATTATTAAATTTTTATTCAAAAGCTCTATTGAAAGACTTTTTTAGAATTTTTTAATATTTAAGCAAAAGAGTGATTGTGAAATCTATTTATTAATGCAACAAAACGGCTCTTACAAGGAAACTACCTTTTGTGCTTTTTCCTGATTTTAATGAAACTTGGTATGCAGATAGAACTTCATTTGTATATTCTCTATCAAAGGTGTGAATTTTACGCGTGAAGCGTCATTCGAATGCAAACTTTAACATTAAGTTTATGGCGAATTTTTTTGTTTTTTCAATTGCGAACCTAAATCTCAATCGATTCCCATTTAGTTTGTTTCAAATGTTTAAACTCATTATGTTCTATACATTTTTATTTTTATCTCTATAATAATTAATGTTAAAACATTATTATTATTAATCTTAAAAGCAATTTTTCAGTGCTCCAAACTTTTAGTTTAGTAAAACTTTCAGAAAGCTTTCAGATCTGTACAAAGAATTATGAGACATCTTTCAAAAGATAATAGTTAAATAGAACTTTCATCTTAAACTAATCCGGTGAGAATAGGTTAAGATTTAAGCTCGCAATCGAAAAAACAAAATTTTTCACCATTCACTTAATGTCAAATTTTGCATGCGAATAACTTGCTTCACGTGCAAAATGTACATTGATGATGGTCGATTCTTGATACATTAATGTAGTTCTATCTGCATACCAAGTTTTATTAAAATCGAGATTGGGAACAAAAAGTATTTTCCTTTTCAGATCCGACCTATCTAAAACAAAGTCTTAAACGCGATCTGCTTGTGCATTAAAATCAAAAAAGATGTATTTTAAAATTTAGTAGAAAATTTTTCGAGATAAGAGAACATGATTCAGATAGCCAAGTAAAATTTTTTAGCAACACATCATTTACATGCATAGATCGCTATAAAAGATTGACCATCAGAAAGGAAGCTTTCAATCGAAAATTTATGATTCGCTCATTGTCACATTGGTAACTTTTTGTTCTTTGCTCAATATTTTTTAAGAGGCATGAATCTGAAGACGTTTTCTCGCATGATACAATTTTAAAACATCTTTTAAAGCTTCAATGAAACTCTTTCAGAGAAACTTTTCTGCAACTACATTCACAATCAATGTGAAAGAATTTGACTAACACTAATTCAATTTAAATTACTATACTCTTTCATTTGTTTTCTTAAAGAAAGACCAATGTAAATTGATGTACTTAACTTGTTGGCTTAAAGAAAATTGGTGATTGTCATAGTTGCACAGTTGCATTTTCATTATGCCTATAAAGAAGTGTAGTTTTCTTGAACAAAAAGCGATTGTCACATTTTGATAAATTAGATATTGATTTTCTCTTTATTCAAAACATTTGCTTCTATAGAATTTTGCATTTCACGAAATTGATAGTAGGATTCCCAATTGAAATGTTCAAGAAAAAACAGCGAAAAGAATTTTTAGGCCATTTCGAAAATAATTCTTTTGTGAATAAGAAACTATTCAAATGCAATTTACTCATCTGCAAGCTAGTATTTCGCTCGAAAGCAAAGTAAAAAAAGATTTACGTATTTAATGGTTTTAATGGTCTACCAAAGATGATTTATAACGAGAAGAGACATTTCTGCTCTCTCCTCGAGTTTATTACCCGCATTGCTCCTTTCTGATTGCTTATTTTACTTTCAATTTTTGCGAGAAGCGCAAAAAAGAAGAGAGAGAGAAGATAAGTAAACTTGAAGAAGTAGAAGCAATTTTGGATGCAGTTAGAAGCAACATTGCGTTGCATATCAATTTTCGCAGTGAATAATAAACATTTTTTATTTGCTTTCCTCTCGACTTGTTACTTCGATTTGATGTTCATTGTTGCGTAATAAAAGCTTATTTAACATTGAAATTCTAGATACGCGCCTGGGGTAATTATAGATTCGCAAAAATTAATTGGCAACACGATCGGACAGATAATTAGAGCATTTTGAATTGAAGAAAGAGTCAATTTGTGCGTCTGAAGCTTTCAAATCGCGTGTCTGAAATTTTAATCGAAATGCTAAATTATTGTTTAATGTTTTGACAGCTTCTAAATTTACTTTGCAAAAAATTTTTCTACACTTTCAAAACTTTGAATATTTGAAACCAAATACATCCACTTGTTTGTGATCGAAGAAAGCGCAATCATGTTTGATATTTTCTTTTTCTGTTTGGGTGAATTGATGGAAAGAATTGTCTCGCTCATATGTTTTTTTTTTTCTTAACCATTAGATTGTGTTTTTGTCACATTTGTTTTATACATGCTGTGAGCATTGAAAACGCACACACATGTCTAAGCTTTGTGAAAAGTCACTCAAAAGCCTTTGGGGTGCACAAATCTTGACGCTAAAATTAGTTTTTCAACATCAAAAGGCTACAAAAACAATTTTTAACGCTCTTAAAAGTAAGCATATAAATAAGTTTTGCACTAGCATTTATCGCTTTTGAATGCTCATTAATTCTAAAGAACCGAAAATCTGTATGCATGTAAAGCTTTATATTTGGAAGCCATAGCTTAAACATATCTTGAAAAGCTTTGCGTTAGTTGCTGAAATATTGACTCTCTTGCTTGCTGTCAGTTGAAGAAATGAATATTTTGCCTTAACATTTCTTTTTATAAGGCGATTTTATCAATATTAATATTTTGTTGGTTTATATTAATAGCAAAAGAGAAAACAAAATGCCATCGACATATGCTTGTGTCAATCAATTTTGATTGAGCGTAGACATAGAACAATGAATGTTCGGATTGAAAACAAAATATACAATAGAATGCATTTATCTTATAAAAGCTTTTCTAGCAATGTAATGTAAAACACGATAAGCCCTTTTGGAAAAAAATGCGGTCAATTGAGTAAAGTTTTTTCTTGAGCTTTAAAAACGTGGAGTATTTGTGCTTCTTACCAGAGAAGCTTTTTGTTTTAGAAATGTGGGTTTGAATAACTCATCAAAGTAATCTATTAATCCTACTGATGCAACATCATGATGAGTACACTTAGAAAGGTTTGAAAAATTTGTTAGAGTTCATTATGAACATAAGAATTTGAAATTTTTATCAAGTTTTTCTACTGATCATTAAAGCATTCTCCAAGAAAGCAAAAAATATCGATTATCGAAAAATAAGCTAAACTGCAAAGCATCACGAATAATTGAGCGTCTCTTATAAATTGCTTCGCAGTTAAACTCAATTTCGATAATCGAAACATTTTATCGTGAGTATATATATTCCACTTTTGCTCTCAAATTATTTTGCGTAAGTGGAGTCTGTGTTTTCGGCTATTTCGACGAAATAAATGCTTTTCCGACCAATAATATTATAAATCGGCGATTTCAGCGAATAAAATTCTTGAAAATTGTGCATATTAACTATATATATGTGAAAATATGCTTATTTAATGTTGTTCGGCAAATCTTTAAGTTTTCGGCTACGCCGATTTTTGCCAGCTCTAGTTATGAGTGAATTTTTATGACTTTATTTCTAGAATATTTTTAGACTTTGTTATAGAATAAAAATACATTCATAGAAGTTGACTTTAGCAGTTTAAAAAAATTAGTTTTAAAACGCCATTTGGAAGCTTTTGAACATTGTGCAATAAATGACAAATATTTGGAGTACAAAGAAAGAAATTCATCTCTTTTTTTGCAATTTATCCATTTCCTTTCTTAGTAAGCATTGCAGAATTACTTTATTTCAGTCGCTTCGTGCATGTTTGTTCAAAGATTTTCTTTGAATGATATTTGCTTAGCTAGCAGTTTTTCCAAAGCGCTCGCATACTCCTCAAAAACTATTCATCGTCTTACTCTATTGTTTCTGACATATTGCTTCTTCCGCTGTCGTTTACGATTTTATAAAGCAAGCGTATTTTAGTTTTTGAGAATTTTTTGATTTTATTTTTTTTAATTAAAAATTAAACAGATTTCAAATTGCATATTAAATCAAAATTTCTATTTTTTCTATCTTTTTAAAAATATTAATTGCTTTTGGCAATGTTACGAATGCTCATATTAATAACGAAAATAAGAAGAAATCTTTTGGAAATTAAGTTTATTTTCTATTGTTCTTGTTCTATCGAAGCAAATTTTTATATTCAAAACATGTTTAACCCAAGTCTCGCTTGCGAGTGCTCCTTTACTTTCAAAAAGTCTCGAATAACTTAATTTGCCATCCTTTTACATTCAGGAAAAAGTTAAGTTTTCATTTAATTATTTATTTTCGTAACTTTCAAACAAAAATAATTATTGATTGCCGACAGTGAGACTTAATTGAAAATTGACATAAGAACTAAAACATAATAAAAACTCGACTTAAATAAACAAAATTCTCACGTAAAAAGTAAAGAATTATGATTATATACATAGAATTGTAATATCCTATGCTTCTCAAACCGCATGACTATATTATAGAAAACATAATTTTAGTATGTACTTATTGACAAGTCTTACTGTCTGTTTTTAATATTCAACTATACCATTAATGAGCAAAACACATAGTGAAATGGAATGATGGAAAACTTTTTTGTGAAATTATGAAAGATGAATACATTTTTTATTTAAGCGAAATTTTAGATGGGAAATTGAAATGAGAGCGATGGCAAAAAGAGAAAATTTAATAAACTCAAATCTATGTCACACTTTTAAAAATGGAATTTAGATTTGTTTCGTAGCACACAATAACATAAAAGACTTAAAAGTGTTAGAAAAATTAAAAATAGAAAAATTCAATAAAACAGAAAAATTAAAATAATAAAAGTTCACGTAAAAATAATTAAAATAAAATCAATCCAGTTAATTTTGCATAAAGCGATCAAAAGTTATTTAATAATTGAAATTTTTAATAAAAGTGACAGGCGGGCGAAAGCGATCTTTTGATAAAGGCAGGCTAGAATTTTCATTCCAATTAAATATGAAACTAGAGTAAAAAAATTTTAAATGCTTTATAAAAATTACTTTTGCTCAAGGAGTTCAAAATATAAAATTAAAAAAATCAAATCGTGATCATCATTTTGCCCAACATTTACGTTTACACCTTCATATTTCATTAATGTGTTTAAAAGTTACTCTAAAAAACAAAGTGTCGGCTTTCAAGTTCCGTGACTATATACTCGTGTCCAATAAAATCTTTCAGTCTATTGCTTTGCAATAAAGCGTGTTGTAAGTGAAGTGAAAAGATTTTATTGGACATGAGTGTACATTTCATTTTAAAATTTTTAAAATTGATGTATTTTTGCTAAATGACTAGACATTGAAAACACTATTTCAATATTTTAAATCAACATTAAACTTGAAGAATCATAAAAGTTGTCTCTGAAGTTCAAAGTTATTAACGGTCAGTTAACAAATGATTGCAGGTAATCTGCTACATTGCAATACTTACAAGTGAAAGACGTGTGAAACTTATCTGGTGAAGGCTATGCATTCAAAAAAAATGAACATTTATATCCATTATTCATTAAATTGATTGTACTACCAGGGACAGAAAAAGTTGTTTACAACTAAAAGAATACTTCACTGCTTTTCACAAAAATTCACACTGGATATGCTTAATTTTACATGAAAAAGTGTTTTCAAAACTGTGTTTTATTTAATTCATTTTGTGTGAATAACAAAGCGCTCAAACAATCAAAATTAAAATTATTGAGTTAAAGGTGAAAATAAATTACTAGTTAATATTTCGCATAGTATCATTTTTTCAATTATTACAGTGAGAGAATGGTGAAAAGAATGGCAAACAGAGCAAACAATCAAATGAAAAATATAAATTTTTAAATGTATTTTGCAAATGTAAATTTAGTTTTAAAACAAAATAGTTTTTCCATAGAATGAACAAAACGTTTTGCATTTTTTCTAAGTTAATCGATAATTTTTGAATTGATAACACTTTCCAAAGAAAAATAGATGATAGAATTAAAGTGAGCGTTTAATTTGTGAGAGAATTAATTTTGAAATGATAACTTCTGCACACCCGAGAGCTTATCATACTCTGTGCACATTCAGTTTTAAAAAAAGTCGATACTCGAGTGAATTACCTACTAGAATATGCACTAAAAATAAATTCATCTTTGCTTTTTGCATTTGACACAGGTCTAAACATTTATCGAATTTTGAATTATGAATGATTTGTAAGCGAAGTTAGATGAGTTCATTTTTCAGATGACTTACTCATGAGCAATGAAATATATCTTAAACAGAAAGGAAAAAATGAAGCTGAACATTATTTTTCAATTTGAAAATACAAAGGTTATTCATTCACAAGGAAGGAAAAAAGAAAGAAAAGAAACGCGCTGTCTCGACTAAAAACAATATTCTACAAAAATGAAAAAATGTTGCTGACTGCTGTCACACATCAAATTGAGACTTAAAATCATAAAGCACAGTCAAAACGGTTGGCAGACGATGCTTTCGCTTCTAGCAAACAAATCAATATTTCGCTTCTTTTGTGAATGAAAACCAAAGTGTAAAATACTATAACAAACGCATTATTATGCAAATGAAATTAAAATTTCTTTTTTTAACGTGCACCTTCTTATTCGAACGGTTGAAAGTTTGAATCGTGAATCCATTTAGAACATAGGCTCGGTTTGCTTTATTTTTAACGCTTCAGAGGCAATAAAATTTTCTAAGTGTGATTAATCGTGCTTTAACTAATACGCTTAGAACACATAACATATGAAAAAAAAATCTTAACACATTCCCCGGCTTAGTGAGAAAAGTGTGAAATTGATGATTTTTTCTTTTTTTGCTTTGTTGAACAACTAGTGATGATATAAAGCAACTATAAATATTTGTTGAGAATAAAGTTTTGTAGAAATTTTTGGTAAACATTTTCTATATATTAAATGAAAAGATGTGAAAATTGCGAGTATCGCGCATTTATGATGTCAGTGGAGATAACATTCATTTCGATAGCATATGAAACCTTTCAAGAACAATGAAAAGAGTGCATTTACAAATAAATATTGAATATACGTGAATAATGAAATAGAAAAAAACTGAATTTTCTATTTAGGAGAATCTAAATTGAAACTGATTAAAAAAAATTAGTAAGTTGAAATTTATGAAATCAATAGTGTCAGCTTCATTTCATAACGATGAATAAGGAGCACTGGAACAATTTTGTAATATTATGTTGAATAAATTCCTCTGATTTCAATATCGACTCAATTTTTCTTCTCTAACGACAGAGAAAAGTTTCGACATCATTTTTCGGATATTTTCTATTTTAAATCTTTTGTGTTCATGAGATCAGGAGCTGACTGAAGTAAGTGGAAAAGCATCTTTTAAAAGACGCAAAGAGACTTAAATTATTTTTTTAATTGATCTAAACCAAATCATTTAATTTTCTTTAAAAATGTTTAATTCTTTTCCAAACCGAACAAACAAAAGTACAAAAATTAACTTAATGATTAAATTTTTTCTATTAAGGAGTTTTAATAAAAAAATTTAAGCTTTAAAGAAAAGTTAATTTGTATTCTTTGAAAATAATTTCATATGTTGAAAATTGGATTTATTTTATGAGAAAATTCAAAAATTTGTTTCCCATTGCCTAAAACTTTTTTGCTTGTTTTTAAACAGTTTCAAAATGATTTAAAATCTTTTTCTTTGAACTTATTAAAATTTTCGAGCTCTTTAAGTACAACACAAAATATTTTAATTGCTCAATGAGTAGAAAAGCAGAGTTTTCAAGGGAGATGGAAGGAAGATAGAGAAACAATCGCATGTATACATTTGCTTGCTATTCAATTTAATCAAAAACTTCAACAGAGGGGTAAAGAAATCCTTCATCAAATGAGATCAAGTTGAGGTAAAGCAATAGTGGGGTTACAATAAGCAAGATTTTTTCAGTCTAATGCAATTAAATATGATTTAAAATAGCAAATTTGACATGAATAAGACTCTACAAGTAGCGAAGAAACAAGCGTTGAAATCAAGGGAAGCAATAATCTGCAATTTTTGAGCTTAAAATAAAAAACAGCACAAAAATACAGAATAAAACATGTGTTATACAATGGCTCATTAAAATCTTCGTACTTTTCCAGCACTACTTATAAAATGAATAAATGTTGAGTGTTAAAGTATTGTTTTGCACTACTGACTTATGAAAGAAATAAGTAAACATTTATATTAAAGCATGTCGACACAAATAACTTAAATCGCTTACTTTATTATTTAAATTAACGTATACAATCGATTTAAGGTTGTATTGTGGAATTTCCTTGTTAAATTACTTTGTCTGCTTACTTATTAAATTTAAATGAGCAAGACTATTCTTCCTAAATTGATTAAGTTAGCTTTAAGTGAGCACATAGACACAATTTACTTATCTTCGGCCAAAATGTACTAACGATTCAAAAGAAAATTTCGATAATCGAAAAGTGAGCTTAACAGTAAAGAAGCAAAAAAAGATTCAAGTGTCTTGTTAAAGTTGCTTTGCAGTTAAGCTCACTTTCGATAATCGAAACATTTTATTTTGAATAGTAGTACATAGAGAGAAGAGTTAATCAATTCCTTCTTCAAACATGCGGCAGGCAACTTTATTTGTTTGTATCCAACTTTTAGCGGTAATTTTAAATGCGTTTATAATTAGTATTTCTTTTATTATTAAGCATTGTAGTTGATACTTATACTGTGTTAAAAAGCGCTCACGCATTCATAAAAGATGATGGTAGGGTTGAAAGTGTTGATTGCTGATGAGATAGCATTTTTCTACTCATTTTGACGACATCAATAAATTTCTGTGTATAAGACTGTGAAGGTTATATAAATTTGTTTTCAAAAATTTATTAACTGCAAGAATATTATTAAATCAAAATTTTTGCGATAGTGTCGCGATCTTAGCCGATTTTTATGACGACAATCAATACGTTTTACTTATTCATTTGCTTTTTAATTGCTGAGAAAGCTAATAATCGAGTGTGTAGGCAGGCCTTTACTGCCACAAAGCTCGATATAAATTGAGATTTTATGTTAGATGAAAATAGTTAAGATGAGAAAGTAGTCTCTACACTCATTTAAAACTAACTTATCTAAGCAGACTACTTATTTACGTTCACTTAAAATTAAGTAAGTAAACAGAAAAAATTAGTAAGCAAGCTGCATCACACTACTTATTTAAACTGCTTGCTTACCTTAATTTAAGTAAGTAAGTGAGTTAAGGTAGTAGTGTAGACAGGGTTTAAGCAAAAGCTCACATGAAATGTAAACGAGCAACTTTGATCGGTGAAGAATTTTAGCTTTGAGGGTTATAGAGAATTTCACGCTCATCTTTAACTTTATGTTCATGATAGGGAAGTGATCACACTTTTGCAAGGTTCAAACAGAGAAAATTAGGATTTTTCATGCATCATTGTAAAAATTACTTTTAGGGCAATTTTCTCCACAAAGGAGGCATTCGGAAATTTCAACGCAATTTGCTCATTTGCATTTTTGTATATATTGTTTATGAAACGATAAAAATCGGTAAATTGCTAAAACGCTTTAAACGAAATATTTTATTGTTGTTACTCGAAAACATTTTCAAATAATGTAGCAATTTATTTCTAAATCCAAATTATAACAGAAAATAAAGCGTTTATTATGTAAATTCTAAGATTAAATTCATTCAATTCAATTCAAATTCAACATTTTATGAATTATGAAAAGGCTATCGTTGACGAATGCTGACGAATTTTATATAAAAATTTTTCTATGATGTAAATGAGCAAATGAAACACTTAGCTTTGAATTTTCAGATGCATACGAAAGCGAGAAGCCAATAAATCATTTCAACATATCATAAGCAAGAAGCATTTACATATCAAGATTGTTTTTCGTTTGTTTTTCTAATTCGAGATCGAGAAAGCTTGCGAAATGAGCGTGAAATGAAAAGAAATGTTAGGTGTTCATTCGGTATGAATTTCATGAAAAGAGTGGCAATTTTTTACGAAAGAAAAAAAGTAATAGAATCGAGGATTGACGCTATTTATTGCAAAAGACATCATTAAGTTGCAGAGACACTTGCTTTTGTTTCTAAATCTAACCTCGATTTGCTTTCAGTGCTTAATACAACTGTTCGCTTTATAGCGTCCGTTTCGTTGGCTTTCGAGATAAATGAACAAAGCCAGAAAAAGCTCGATTTGTTTTCGCTGATTGAATAGTTAGCGATTAATCTTCTTGAAAGCATTATGCATCACGCTTCTTATCAACAGCAGGTTGTTGCACGTCTCGAACGCAACGATACTTCTTTTCGACAAAGTTTCTATTTTTGTTTTGAATTCGAGATTTTTACGCTTTATTTTCAAAGTGTTTTTTGAGTTCTTTAAATTTAAGCAACGCTTGAAAAATTATCGCACAACGCAATAAACAAACATTTAGAATGCTTTGAAAGTTTTGTAAATAAGTGTTTTGAAAGCGGCTATTATTTGTAGAATGCGCTTGTTTCATTTATGCAACATTTTCTAGAACAATAGAATGGAAATTTGATTTCTTATTTCTTTTGCCTAAAATTATTATTTGATGAAATGAGCGAAAAAGTTTAATCGAATATTTTTTTAAATGCTCGACTTCACTCTTAACTCAAAAACGTTCGTTTTGATTTAAAATTGTCATCGCCTTAAAAACAAATTATTAACGAAATGATTAACTTTTGATTCGATTGAATCAAATTGAAAAACTCATTCAGAAATTCATTTCAATTCTTCTCATTTCACAATCGACTTTTTTATTCTTTTCTATGCAAACAATGGCTTTTTAATAAAATAAATCATGCGAAAATCTGCAAAGAGTTTTAAGCGATTTCATTCATTAAAGTAAGAATAGATTTCTACATTCTTACTTTGTCTGGGCAAATTCAATATTGTCGAAGTTTCTTCAAATATTCTTCTTTTTCCAATTGAAATGCTCGGAACAGAAACATTTGACGTTGTATATAAAAGAATGCAAATATGCCGAAAGATCAACTCATTCCTCTATTCTATAATCTTTTTTGTTTTTAATCTTCGCATGTCTTTCGCTTGAAGCGAGTTGTGTTTATGTTTAGCCATCAATGAGCTTATTTGCTTCTATGCTTGCTGTTTGCTGCCTCCATTTTCAAGAGGATATGAACAGAGGCTATTTTTAAAAATAATACATTTTCTAGTTCTAATTTGAAAAAAATTATTTTATTGCAATTCTATTTTGCTTCAGGAAAAAACAACATCAAAGATATGATCAAAGATAAAGATATGATGGTTACAAGAAAACACTCTGAACCGCCACCTCTTAAGTTCAATTAAACATTAGCTACAAATCGCTCTTTATGTGAACTCAAAAATTGTAATCACATTGTAGTCACGTTAAAGTTTTGTTCAAAACGAACTTTATTTTTGGATAAATCGTGAAAAAATTTGTTTTTAATGTTATTGGAGAATGTTCTGATTAATTTTAATCGTTTTTTCATTGTTAAGAACCACTCTTTAAAAGCTTAATTTAGAGTCAATTCGCTTTAAAACTGTACTGAAAACTGTGATTCATTTCATTACTGATGAAAATCGTTGGAAACAAAATTTGACTGAGGCAAGCCTCATGAAAATCGTTTAAAGCGGTGACCAATTTCACTGAACTATAACTGTCACCTTTTAGATTGCTAAAGCTTTAGCTGAAATTTTGATAAATAATTTAAATGAATTTGCATTTCAGCGATCGAATTTGATTTCTATTTTTCAAAAAAATTGAGTTGCTGATTTTATTCATACAAAATGTTTTCAATATATTATTTCATTTCAATATATCAAAAAAATGTTCTGGATTTAGTACAGCTGCGAAGTGTTACTAAGTTTGAAAAAAAGATTCTTGTTCATCTATATGTTCGGCTTCGAACAAAATCCTCGAAAGAGCGAGAATGTTGAAGGTATATAGGAAAGATCATTTAAAGGGTTTTACTGAATGCGAGCTTCATCAAAAGAATCTTGCGTTGAGTTTGATTTATTTGATCTTCCTCAGACTTTTTGTCCTCGAATTGTAAATGATATTTGCGCGGTGAAGAAGAGTGGAGCGAATATATGGAAAGGCGTAATTTTGTGTGAATAGAGTTATGAGTTTTCGTTTTTCGAAAACGAAACACACGTTTCGGACGCGAGCAAATTGAAATATTGAATATTCGAGTTTCAATATTGACAAAATTTATTTGTGCGAAACGGCTGCGTAATATAAAGTAAAATATGCAGTGTATACATAAACTCATTTATCACGATCATCACTTGCATCAAAATGTCATTTCTATTCTCTCGCTGCGAGCCTAAAACGCGATTCATTTTCTATTGAAAAGAGTTTAGATTCTATTTTTTCATTTAAAAAAAATTTTAAATTCAATGCAAACGATCGTTTGCTCTCTTTATTAGTTTTATGATTTATTTAAATTTTGAATTTTTTTCTGAAAAGAAAGTTTTTCTTTTCAAATATTGAAATTTGGAAAAAAATGAAAAGAAGAAAGAAACGCTCATTTCGGGATTAGGAGCTAATTGATTGGTTTTTGGCTCTTTTTTTTGAAAGCTTTTATAAAGCGCATAAAACGCTCGCTTTGAGAAATGAGATCGTTTTCTTCTTTGTTTGAAAACCATAAAGCTGAACACTAAACATTTTTGCCTTTTGCTTATTACAGTCAAAGAGAGAAATTATAAATCACTTCTCGACAATAATAAACGTTAAATGTAAGGTTATTCTCGTTAACGCTATTCGGCGTTTATTTTTGCCAACGATTTCGCTATAAAACATAGATAAATTTTCAGTTTTCGAATTTGATCGCTTGTTCGCTGTTGAATTGATCAATTCAATTTCCTGTTATTATCATTTTCTCACATTTGCTCAAATTCATTTGAATTTTATTCAATCAAATTTACACTCGTCGAGGTAATAATGCGTGCATTTTACTATTCAAACATTGCTATGCGGTCGTTTTTCTAATTCAAACTTCAACTCGACAATTTTCAGAATATTAAATCATTTTTTTTCATCTCGCTAATGTATTTTTAAATACGATTCTAACTTCATTATCTGGCTTATGTGGAGTCGTATTTATGTTTCCATTTTAGGCTTTGGCTTTATCTTCGAATGCTTGCGATTGTAAATAAAATTGAAACTTCAACTTCACTTTCACATTGTCTATAATCTTGATTACAAATCTCTTAAAAAAGACGAGACAAAATTCAATAGAAACTTTTATTTTAAGAGAAACTTTTAAAATAAAGAAGAATAATGTTCGCTCATACATTTTTGAAAATTCTTAAGTGGGAGATTTTAAAAATTAACTTTTATTAGTTTTCTTCTCTCGCAACAAAAAAACCTCTTAATCTACTCAATCGTCACAAGAAATTCAACAAATTAACAGAACAAACTCAATTCATTTAATTGATTTTGTTAAGAAAGAACAAAGACATTAGATTAAAGCATAAAATAATAATCTAAAAAATAAGCTCTCGAAACAAAAACTCTCATGCAAATCAAATGTTCACTAAATCGATTAAGCGTTTCACACATTTAAGTTTTTTCTAACGAGGAAAGTATTTTTTAGCCCGATTCTGATTGCAATGAAACTAAGTGTGTAAAGATTGTGTAGAGAGTTCTTTATGATGGCATTAAGAATTGACCCCATCATAAATGCGAATTTTGCTCGTGGAGCAAGCTGTTCACTTAGGAATTTGAACAAAAAGTCTGACAAAAAATTGCTAACTTTGAACCAAAAACCTTCATAAACGCTCTCTTACACAAAGAAACAATTTTCATTAAATTAATGGTGATTTTATAATGTCAAAATATAAATAAATTTCAAATTTCCATAAAATCTTCACAACTTTTTAATCGTTTTTTTTTATTTAAAAATGGCTTTAAATAAATTACTTTTTTAAATTACTTTTTTAAAAAATTTAATTTAGAAATTTTCATAGAAAAATAATTACTTTGACTTTTGAATTATAAAATCACTATGAATTAAACAAAAATTATTTCTTCACGTAACAAAGTGCAAATTTTAAGATACAAATTTTCAAAACATCAAACGCGATTAACTTTAAAGTTGTGAATTTTGATTTGCTTGTCAACTTTAAGAATTTTTTGAAAATTTCGCAAGATCACAAAAAAAAAAAAACAAATTTTGATCATAAAGAAAGGCAAGAATGAGTTTTATCAATTTTGCATCCATGTTTCTCGTCAAAGCACAAAAAAAAAATTAAATTAGAAAACATAAAAAAGTTGTTTTGAGTATAGGCTCTGCTTGACAGTCGAAAGCTTTACCATGTAATTAGGTAATTTGTTTTTGTAAAGTGTTTTTGACAAACATTTTTCGAATAAATAATTTTTTACGCATTAAAACACTTAATTTTTATTTAACTTTTCATAATTTTAAAATAGAAAATTGGTGATGTTTTGCAATTGAGCTTACTTTTCGATAATCGAAACATTTTATTTTGAATCGGGAGTACATTATTTTAGTGTAAAATTAAGCTATTTCCCAATTACCAATCAGCGCCAAAACAAACTCATTTCTTGTTTACAAATTGGCGCACGTCTCAAGACTTAATTTGTTACATCTAATTGAAGTAAAGATTGATTTTTCTGATGTTATTCGAACAAGTTATTTCGAAATCAAGTAAAATTTAAGAAAAATTAAAAATAAATTTAATTTTTTTAGCATTGCAGAGCAATCAAAACTTCATTCTATGGAAAAATAAGTTTTATTAAAAGCAAGATTAAAGAGATATCATTGTGACATTTATTTTATTAATCAAATAAATTTCGCTTTGGAACTATTGATGGTATTTGATTATAATGTGTATAGTCATTTCTAAAAAATGACTTAAATACTCCGCTTTCGCATTGCTTCCTAAACTAAAGTTTCATACATCTTTCGCAAGCATAAGCAAGCGTTTCAAAGGATAAATGAGAAGGCTTAATATCACAATTAAGAAACACGTCTGTGTCTCTTATATTTCTTCACACATTGAAAATTTAAATGTTCACTACTGAAGGCGTGGATATGCGCGACACAGTGAAAGGTGGAACGTGATGTGGCCGTTGCGAACAAAATGTCACGGTTTTCACTTTTAAAAAAGTATTTGGTGAAAGTCTCATTGAAGAGCCCATATTCAATTAATAGTTTGACTATAAAAATCCTCAAAAACGTCATGCGATTTACGAAAAAAAATAACATATAGTCCTAAAACAATGCGTGAGCGTGACTAGAAATTTCTTCACATGAAATCCTCTAACATTTATACACTCAAGGAAAGAGAAAAGTTTACATTGTTAGGTAAAAGAAATGGTTAAAAAATGTATTTCTTTTACCCAACAATGTAAACTTTTCTCTTTYCTTGAGTGTACATTGATTTAATGATATTGTTAAGGAGAGTTTCACACTAGACTCTCTTTTCAGCTGTATATAAAAACTGTCCCTACCAACGTTATTATCTTGTTAGTTGTGTGCACTCACTTGGTGATCCCACTAATAAAGCTCAGTTCCCAATCCTAGTTGTCTCAGTGCGCGATCCTAAGCAACCTAAGTCTACGATTCTGCTATTCTCATTAGCTGATCATAAGGTGGGAAAGAATACACCGTTAAAATATGTCCTTATATGGGCAATTCATATCATTTATTTGTTTAAGATGCTTATTTTTAAAATTAAGTGATTAAAGAGCTAATCAATAAAAACTGCAAATAAATTTGAACAAAATTGAATAAGTCTGCACAAACACAATAACAAAACTCTTGAACAGGTTGAAAAAGTCTAAATCCTTGCTTTCAACAAATAATTTCGATCTTAAACGACCAAACAGCCAAATTTTCAAGAGAAAAGTAGCGGTACAAAAAAGAAATAATTTCGATTATAGAAAGTGAGCTTAACTGCAAAGCAACCTTAACGAGACGCTTAATTATTTGCGTTGTTTTGCGGTTAAGCTCACTTTTCTATAATGGAAACATTTTATCATCTTGAATCTCTTGTACATCACATGTTCAAATTTGAGCTTTTTCTTGTGATTCTATGATAATAAACTTTACTTGCAACTTTTTGGAATCTTTAAAATTACTTCATTAATTTTAATGTTGCTTACTTCCGAAATATTGAAGTTTACATTGCCTAAATGTTTTGTTGTTTTTCTAGCGTTAAAGTGGGCTGCTTAAAATGCTTTCTTTAATGAATTTTAAGTCTTTCTAATGATGATCCCAAGAAATTAAACTTTTCAATTTTTCTAAAAAGCAAAAGTTTAAATGTTTGCTTTAAACTTAAATCCAAACTTTTAAATTTAACCAATTAAATTAATCTTAAGAACATGGAATTGCATAATTAAAAAACTGTTCAAGTTTTTTAATTTTGCTCACAACTCAGTTTTAAGTTTCCAAAAATTCTCATTTAAATGCATTTTGCTTTATCTTAGAAGAAACGAAATTATTTATTCTTACCGTATATCCTCAGATTATATGCCATGGCACTATACCTCGAGTGAAGAACAATTTGCTTAAAAATGAAAAAAG
>NCKU01002078.1:0-20846 GCA_003675995.1 Dinothrombium tinctorium
TAGATTTCCGCTTTTTTTAACAATTAAATTCCAAAGAAAATTAAGAAAGGAAGCTTCAGAATGTATTTCATAAAAGATAAAGGCGAGTGAAAATAATCTTACGAAAATTCAAAACAAAAACATTTCTTAACCAATTAACAATGAATAATTCACTAATTAATATTACTGTAGTTGAAATGTGTTTTTTCACGTGGAAATAAATTTCTATGAAATGCTTTCAATAAACGCATAAACATATTCAATTCACACTGATTATATCTACGGCGGCTAAGCTTTCAAGCGTTTATGCAATTCAAGATTTCGCTTATCTGCGTACAACAATGAGTGTTTCAAATAATTGGCAAGTTTTGAAGTCATTAATTCATTTTATTTTCACCGATCGTATAAAGAAGCCATCAATGAATTTTTTAAAGCTATTTGCTAATGCAGGAAAAATAAATGTTCGAATTGAATGTGATCTTGAGCAAATATCTTTTTCTAAATACTTTTTCTTGCCGACGAACAAAAGCGAACAAATATTTCGGAATTCTTAAAAAGCTTTTTATTTTTTATTTTGCCGAAGATAATTGAAATTTGAACTTTTCAAATCTGATCTAATATATATTTGAAGCAAAAGCTTATAGTTAAAAAAATAAATTCAATGTTTCGAATTAATTTTTTTTTTCTTCGAATCAAATTTCTTCCATTTTTCTTTTCGCATTTTGTCCACTTAACAACGTCTTTTTTGGAGATTCGAGAAAATAGAAACGCAGCTCAACGAATTCGATTCATTTTTATGGAGACACGAGGAAGATTGTGATAAATTACTCGTATGACGCACTTAAACACTGTATCCATTAAAGAAATATAGAAGAGGGCGAAAGAAGAAGCGTATAAATGTGAAACGAAACGAGAAGAAAAGAAGAGAATGAAAAGTGGAGAAAGTAGAGGAAAAAGAAGAAAATGTGGATGAAGTGAGGATCAAGCAGAAAGCTTTTCTTTTATTTGATATTTTTCTCTTCACTTTTTTGCAATTAAAATTACTTTTTTTCAACAAAGCTAAAAGTTCTTTTAACCATAAAATATGATCTTGTACGAAGCGAAGAGATCGTTGTTTCATATCAAAGAAACAAAATTGAATTTTCTGATTTCAACTTTTTTTTTCTCAAACAATAATCTTATAAGAGTTACATAATTAAGGTGAGTCAAAATTTGATTTTAAATTTGCAAATAAAAAGCGAAAAACTTTTCTTATGCATTTATGTTCGTTTGATCAATATTTTAATCAAGATGATACTCACTTTAGTCTTTCTTTTTAGCTTTATAAGATGTTTTCACTTTAAAGTGTTTAGTAAAATTAAATTACTGTTATCATCAAGAATAACGAATGAAATACGAAAAAAAAGAAGATTTCTTAACTTGTACGTCAAAGATTTGAAATCGAGAATTTCAATCGATTTTATTTTTATTTTTTAAATTAAAAAAGTTTTTAAAAAGTGATAAAGTTGATTAATCTTTTACACCACATGTGAAATTTATCTCGATTTTGTTTTGAAACTGAAAACATGTAAATAATTCAATCGCGTAAAGTTTGGAGTTTGCTCACATCGAATGCGAAAACTTTTCTTTCTCTACGCGCTTTTTGCTCTACACAGAAACAAGCAAAGCATTGCTCTGCATTCTGTTATTTTAACAGTGACGCGAAATGAAAAGCGCGAAAACAATACTTTTTTTAGTGATTTAAGTAAATTGCTAATCTATAATTCAGTTTAAATCGCTTTCCTTAAAATCATAATTTTAAAAGTGTTCAAAATTGGACATCGATTTTAATTGTGTCTTCTTATTTATTTGCGTAACAACACTTTGTTTTCATCTGAAAAAAATGTAATCTCCACATTAACTCATTGACTTTGGTTTCTCGTTTAAAAAAACTTTCTCTTTGTACTTTTTTTTGCAATTTTCGTAAACAACAATCGTCCTTAAAAAATGTCATTGAATCCATTATTTATACAAATCGTTTTATTCGCATTCTTTTCTACAGGTAAACTCATTTTCTTTCTTTTCTACGATTTCTAATCCTTTTTTTCAAACCAAGATTTAAAATTAAAAAACAAATCTAAATTTAAATTACTCAAAAGATTATGTAATCAGTTTTATTTTACGCAACAACGAAACAGAATAAGAAAGCTAATCAGTGTGAAATGAGCTTAATTTAAATCTAATTCTCTCTTTGATTTGATTAAATTAACTTTTCTCCTTTTGAATTTCAAAATTTTCCTTCGTGTTTTAAAACTTTTTTAATTAAAAAATCATCTAGAAAGTAACTGAATAAACAGCTTAAAGTAAGTTTTCTCGTTTTTAAAATTTTAAAAGAAGCGAAGAAAATTAGAAAGAAAAAAAGCGAAAACAGGCGATGCAATGCTAAAAATGACTTGTTACGACTTAAAGAGCGCTTTACTGCCAAGCGAGGCTCTTCTAAGCATCACTTTTGATTAAAAATTAAAATCTAAATGTTGGACAAAATGTACAAAATCGAGAACAATGTTTTATCTTCATTTAATATTTTATTATTCTTTTTCATTTTTTAAAATGGATTAATTTTTTCTTTTCAAATTTTAAATTTTTAAAATTTTTGTACTCAAAAAGATGAAAAAGCTTAAATAAATGAGCATTCGACGCACAATCTTAAGCCTTAAATGAGCTTTTAAAAATTACTTTAGAAAGAAGATGAACTATAAAAAAAGAGCAAATAAAATGGAAACCGCAAGAGAAATTATATGCGATGAATGTAAATAAAAGAAGAAGACGGAAGATATTTGCTAGAATCTATAAAATGTGAATTTTCTTTTTACATTAACATACAAAACTCATTTAGCGAAGTATGCGAATGACTCATTTAAATTAAGCGACAATTTGATGTTCGTTGCAGATAATGGTTATAAGTCCCTAGACGAATACATATTTCAGCGTCATTTTGCTCGGCTGAATTGACATTTTTGTTTAACTCCATTAATTTATCGCCAAATCTTTTATTAATTGCGCAGCGAATGAATATATTAAAAGCAATCGAAAAAAAGAAGATCGAATCGAACCGATCGCGTTGAATGATTAGCGAAAAAAAGAGAAAACAAATCAAATGTAAAAAAAAGTAATTGCGATCATTGAAGGCATTGCAGCGAAAGCGAGAGTGGGGAAGAAAATGCGTGACCAACGGTAATAAACGAACGCATTTTCAACTGTAAAGCTCGATTTACTTCTGTCTTCTTCTGCTCGCATCGCGTAGATAACAGCCGCCGTACAAAACAACTGTTGTTTATTGTAGAAAAAGTCTTAATGTAAATAAATATACGCGAATAATTCGTATCTATGGGAGTGAATTCCGTTTTTATACAACAGTTGTGTGCGAGCGAAAAGAAAGAAAAAAAGAAGAACGGACATCGAACGGATCAAAGATAATGTCGGAAGTTGATGGGGGTGTTGCACTGGTTGAAAGTTGGAAGAAATGAATGCGTTGCTAATGCGGTGCACTGAACTATTGAATGAGTTGATATTTTCTCTCTCTCTCGCTCTCAGTCTCAAAAATTAGAGACAAACTTTTTTGTTTCGCCATTTTTTGGGAAGTGCTTTTTTTTGTTTGAAACGAGACTTTTTTTCGTAGCTTTACTTCTTCGCACAATGCTTTAAAAATGATTTATCGTTGTAAATTACACACTTTAACGCTATTACTGAAGTTTTCTTTAACTCGAAATGCCGCAAATGGTTTTAGGCGTTCGCTACAACTTTTTACTTCGCACTTTTTTTGTCGCTAATCTCACGCTTTATTGTAAGAAAATTGAACACTATGCAAAAATACGAAAGCATCGTTCGCTTTCATCATCATCATTAATGAACGCGTGTCTTAATTCGGGAAAAAACGAACGCCTAATTTGAATAAAAGCTGCGGTGAAAAATTTTCTTATTCATTTTGAGGCGAAGAAAAAACTTGTCAAAAAATTTTTTCTACTACACAGAAAAAAGTTGAGCGAAAAATTTTTGAATGAAAGCCGTGTTTACAGTTTTTTCTTTTCTTTCGCTTTCCTCATTCATTTTTCAAGAGAAGTTTTTTAAACGAAGAAAGAACGCAGTAAGAAAAAAGTGTTATGATTTGTTGCTTACAAAGCGATAAAAATCGATTCAATTTACGAGCAAATTTAAGCGCGGTTGACTTTTACGCGAAAACAACATTAATGCTGAAAAGCGAGAAGAGTGAGGAGAGAGAAGTTTGAAAGCAACACAACGAGCAAAGCATTTGCAAAATACTGACGAATGTTGGTGAGGCAATTTACTTTTCACTCTCACTTTCGCTCTTTTTTTCTTCTCCACGATTCGTATATATAAAAAAGTAAAATGCGTCTCTTTACGAGCGCTGAGTTCGAAGCTGTGCTTTGGCGATGCTCGCTCTGCGCCTCTGTTGCACGAGAGAAGTGACACGTGGGAATCGTGGCACAAGTTTTTTCACTGACAAACTATTTTCATAATTTAATACCTTTGAGTTGTAGCGAGCAGAGAGAGAGAGAGAGAAACGAGGGCGAGCGAACGAGCAACGAAACTCTCTCTCGCTCTTTCTCTTCTCTGTTATTCTCGTGATTATTCACGCGCAAATAAAACTCTAAGTGTAGGCTGCACACGTCACCACCACCCATATATTCATTTTTCAGGCATTAGTTGGAATACACTAACATAATCATTTTAATGCACTGCTTCGTGCTTTTGCACACAGAGAAGCAAAAAAAAATTTTTTTTTTCTTCCCACTTTTTGAACATCGCTCAAGCGAACAATAACTTGTTGAAGATATTGCAAACTTGCCTTCAATTTTCTTAATTGAAATGACATCAACACGCTGTACGCCTGATCAAGTGTATTTATGTACCATGCGAGTTTTTGTGCATTCGATCAACTCGGCGTGCTGTGTGCTCTGTGTACTCGTTGTCCAGTCTCGCTACAAAACATCAATACTCAATCAGTAAAACAGTGTAGTAAATGTAGTGCAATAAGTCAGCGTTGCAGTATGGCAGCGCGAGTTTATGTTGTACGCATCTTGCTTTAAACCGCAGACGAAGCGATGCGAAAGCATAAAATTTACATCAGATACGGTCATCAACGTTGGTGGTGGTGGTGGTGACCGCCATAGCGAGAGACGCTTGATTTGGTTTCGATGATTCACTACTAGTGATCATTGGTAAAAATTAGCCTTTTGCCTTCATGTCGCTCGCTCTCGTAATGTTTGCCTTTCAATATACGACTTTCCATGTGTAATATCATTTACCAGCCTCTATCTCTCGCTCTCCAAGCTTCCCCACACATATACACTTTCGCTTATTCACTAAACCTTCCCCCCACTTTCCGCTTTATCGTCGTCGTATTCGTCGTCGCCGAGCAGTGAAGCCGACAACTAACAACGAAATAGAAAAGTTAGCAGCAACAATGCGACAGCGGTTGCCTTTTCGCGTATAAAATTGCTATGTAAAGTTGTATTTATGCTTCTCTTCGCCGTGTCGCTTTTATTATTCGTCAACTTTGTATTTTTTAAATAAACTTCTTTCTCGCTCTTATTTCTTTCGCTTCTTTCGAATTGTTTACTTTTTAAAAAAATTTTTCTCTTCTATATTTGCTAAAAGAATTTAATTTCAAACAAAAGTTTTGTAGTTTTCATCTCTACGATGAAAGCTTCTCTCTCTCTCCCTCCGAAAAAAAGCTTTTCGTTCAAAAATTGAAAATTAATCTCCGCGCGACAGTTTTAAGTGTGCCGATCGAAAAGTGGAGCTTTCTAATCCGCTATTCGCATTAATACCGCGTACGAAAGCGGCTAATACTATTAAAATGAAGCTTTTTGCTCGACACTATGTGCAGATTTAATATTGAAATAGGATATAGAGAACGTCAATACGTTTGTTTAATCTTCGTTTCGTCGATAAGATCACAAAATCATAAAATGAAATTTGAAACTCATCACATCGTTTCAGTTTTTTTATGTTAGGAATTAATTTTGCGCATTTTTCGCAGATGAAGGGTGAAAAATATTGAGTTTTGTATCGCCTTAAATTCAAATGTTCTTTTTTTCGATTCTTTTTAATTCTCAAACACTCCTCTTGATTTTCAAAAAACTTTTTGAAAATTATTCGCTGAATTTTTGTTTTGATTTTTGCTTTTTTCACGAAGAATAATGAAAGGAGAATGAGTAAAAATGAGAATTTACTTTAAACTGATAAAAGTAAACCACATGGTGTAAAAATGATAAGCGCTAGCTCAGCTTTTTTAGTCCGACAATTTTTTAAAAATATTTTTTTAGCTTTAGGTGATTTATTGCGAAGCTGAAGCTACTTGATTACTCGTCAAAAGATAACGTAGCTTGAAAACATATTGTACTGCTTTTTTGGTTTCGTTTCTGAACTTTTTTTTCACTTAAAGACGATTAGGAATTACATATTAAGTGTTTTTCAGATGAAAAATTGCTCTAGGTAAAA
Organism: Dinothrombium tinctorium; assembly: GCA_003675995.1. Classification (NCBI taxonomy): domain Eukaryota; kingdom Metazoa; phylum Arthropoda; class Arachnida; order Trombidiformes; family Trombidiidae; genus Dinothrombium; species Dinothrombium tinctorium. The sequence continues at coordinate 6,484 of NCKU01002078.1, forward strand.
AAATAAAACAAATACAAGTGCGAAGAACTCTTATGCTTGCTCTGGTTATGATTATATGGTTAAGTACTTCAAAACTTTTTCTTTTTTCTTTAAATATTTTTGTGGTTTTCAACGTTTGAAAATGAGCTCGTTAAGATAATTTTTGAAAAATTTTTCACTTGTGAAACTACTTCTTGCTTAATTGCGATAATTTTAAATATTAAAGAATGTAAATTTTTATTAAACAACAAGAAGAAATATTCTTAGTACGATTAAAAGCTGTTAAATTAGAGCTTTGAGGTAATGATAATATAAAAATAAAAATTAAATCGATTTTGAACTGTTTTACTTATGAAATGAATAAAATATTAAAATTTTAATCTTCATTTATGAATTTTTTCTTTTTTCTCAGAGGAAACCGAAAATTAAATTTAATTTTTACATTAAAAAAAATTCGTTTGTCTTTAAATTTCAAATAAAGCAAAAAAATTATTCAGAGATTATATGATAATCTTTTGTCGAGTGAAACACAAAAGAAGCTAAAGAATAAAATTTCGTTGTAAAATGAAAATATTCTTGCTTCTTAAGTTTGATTATTTTCTTACTTTGCATTTACAAAAAAAAGAAGAAGAAATTTTTTACTAAAAACGCTCTTAAAAATCTGATTTTTTGATTTTTCAAAAGGAAAGTGAAGAGTGAAATAGAAAAATTTAAGAATGTGAAAACTCTAAAAAAAATAAAGAACTTTTCGAGCTTTGAATGTAGTTTTTTATAAGATATTCAAATTTTTATTATTTAAAGGAGTGGCGAGCATTTTATTTTCTACGAAGTGAGTTATTAAAGTAGTTCCAAGTTTTTGTTTATTTTTCACTAGAGACGCGTTGTTCTGAGCTAATGTGTACAAGTTCGCTGCAGAATTTTTTTTCTCTCTCTCAAACTTAATCTTCTTATTCTACAAACAGAGCGTAATCTTTGTCTCATTTTTTTTTGAAAAATCATTTCTCACCTTTTGAACTTACAAAACACAAAGTTAAAGTTTTGTTAGATTTAAAGAGAGAAACGAGCGAAGCGATTTAATTTCAAATTGTCGCAAAAGATAAAATTAGTTTCTTTAGAGGATTGATTTTTTTGAAGGAGTATCATTATCTGTTCGTAAATTAATCGAATAAAAGAGAGAGAGAGAGAGTAATTTAAGACAAACACGCGAGTGAATTGAGATAAGCGAGTTCTATGTTTTTAACGTAAAAATTTTCATGTCAAACTTAATTTAACCTCAATTTCGCTTCACTTTCTCTTCTTCTTCTTCTTCTTTCCGCAGACATCGTGCGTTCATTGAAAATAACGGGTTTAAATGTACCGCACGCGATACACAGCGGCGAATCGATTTGGATAAATTGCTCGTTCGATCTAGAAAATGATCAACTCTACTCAATCAAATGGTATAAAAACGATATTGAATTCTATCGATTTCTTCCGAGCGATCAACCGAAAGCGCAAACATACGAATCATCCGGCATTTATATCGATGTAAGTTAATCGTTTTTAATCGAACGCAATATTTTATAGATAAGCTCTCTCTCTTGAATGCGCCCGCAAAAAAAGAAGTTGCGTTTGAAAGATAATCGCGCCGAGTTTAGTTACCTCAATCAACGAGAGCGAGAGGAAAAAATTCTTGAAATTTAATATGTGAAAGTACGAGTGCAATATGTAACCATAGCATAGAGAAGAGAAAAAATGAAACTAAAAGCAAAAAAATCTTGTGACAATTGAATGAAAGCAGAAAGAGCGAGAGCGAGAGATAGAAAGAATTTCTGAATCAAGAGTGAGAGTGAGAGGAAGAAATGAAAGCCAATAAGCGATTTTTTTGCAACTTTTATCGTAAAAAACTCATTGAACAGAGCTTTTAATCTAGTTTCGCTTAACGGGTACACTTTTCACGGGTTAAGCTCCTCTTATTTTCAGTGTGCCGCAGAAAAAATTTTCTCATCGCGTTTCGCTTTCAGGATCTTCTTTGCTCTTTCTTTTTTTCATTCTTTCGCTTCGAGGCGAAAGCTTCGTCTCCGTTCTGCTGTTATTATCATCTTTTTTACCTTTATGTCTTCCTCTATTGTATCGGCTTCTATTTTCTTTTTATATATATATATTTAAGCTTTAGTATCGTTGACAATAAAATTAGATTTTCTACATCTTCTTCGTCTTCGAAGCAGTATGGAAGCGAAGCGAAAAGGAAGAAAGAAGATAAAAAAATGAAAATTAATAAAAAAGCGAACTACGTGTTTGTACACTTTTTTTTGTTGCACTAGCATCAACAATTCACGCTCAAGATTCGAGAAGATTAGTGTGAAATTTAATTAAAACTATCCACGTCTAAACGTAATTTAATAAAAGTATTTTGAAATCAAATTTTAGCTTCTCGTTTTTTGCAAAGAAAAAATAACGAGAGAGTGAGAGAGGCAAACAAAACTTTTTTTCGTATTTACACGTTCAAGCAAAGAAAAAATGTGAATTTGATTAAGCGAATTAGATGAAAAAACAACTTTTCTAGTCTCTCGTCGTTCGCCATTCTCTTTTCCCATCTTCATCTCTAAATCTGTCGTCTCACTCATTTTTTGTTTATTTATAGTTGTCACGTTCATCGTTTGGTAATGTTTACTTAACTAAAAGTGATATAAACACCGAGGGTATATTTCGTTGCGAAGTGTCCGCCGAAGCGCCGTCATTTCAAACAGTTAAAAAAGAGAAAGAATTGAAAGTTTACTGTAAGTATTAATTAAATTTTTAATTTCCTTTTTTTATTATAATTAATTAAAAATATGATTCGTGCAATTTGATATTACGATAAACTTTATTTTCATCAATGACACACGCATTGAGTGCGCGACTAATTATCGAGAAAAATCTTTTTACGGAAAAATTTTTCACTAATTATAATTTCTAGTTTTCGACGCTATGTTTAGCACGACATTTCCGCTTATTTTCGGGCGAAAGTAATTTCTACATTTCCGGACAGTGATTTAGCGCATAGATGCATTACGTGTGACATGATAACATTTTTCATAGCAAAAATTATTTACACTGTCCTACAGTTTATTGTGTGTTAATTAAGCAAAATTTGAGTTTTCCTTCTATGAGCGTTGCATTTTCTTTCTAATGCAGTGCTTAAATTGAAATTCTGTAATTATTTCGATTTTTTATTAATTTAATTTTTTTGGTCAATTTCAATGCTCATAGAAAAAACATTTCAACAGCGAATTCGATAGTATTGTTCTACAAATTGAACAAAACGAGACAAAAAATTTTTCTCGACAACTTTTTTTCTTTCTAAATTGAAATATGATTTATATGTAATTCGTATTTCGAATATATAATATTAAAAAAAAATTGAATACATTTGAACGCAAGTATATTGGATTTTTATATTTTTGCTTCGCTGAAGAGAAATGTTACATAAAATCGTTGAGCTTTCGATTTTCAAAAAGTGTATTTCATCTAATTTATTTTCTGCATTCATTTTTCATGTTTTCTGAATAAGTGCAAAAAAATCAAATGCAAAAAACTTTTTCGATGCATTATTTATAATGATGCTCTATATGCGAAATACGCAGACATTTTCTACTCGGTCTTTACTTTCTTCGAACTAAAAATGATCAAAAAAATATTTGATTGGTCACATTCACTTTAATTGCACAAATTGTTTACCGCGTTGAATTCACTTTTAAACTCTATCATTTTGTGTGAATGCGATTCAGATTGAAATTCATAATAATCTCAAAATCGAATCGATTTCGAACTGCGTACGTCTTTCTTCGAGCACAATACACTCTTTTGATGCATTTCTACTTTTATTTAATGTAAACATTCTGTCTTCTCAACAATAAAAACAACTTTCTCGAATAGAAACACGAAAAGTGCTTTAGATCAACAGGGAAAAGTTCTAAAGATAACTTTAGAAAAGATTATGTGAAAGAAAATAAAAATAAAAATTCTCTCTTAGATCGAATATTATTTTTTCACTTCATCGAATTCATCATACAACGCATTTCATTTCATCAATCATAATCAATTCTAATTTATCTTATTTGAAAAACTTCTCTCATCAAAACAAAAAAATTCGATGCTTAATCTTCGATTTGTAGATTGCATAGTAGAGCTCTACGTGAGAATCATAACTCACTTCCATTCCTTCCCATTCCCATTACAAGTAAAAAATCACCCTCAGAAGAAATTTCGATCTCGAAAAGATTTGTTGAAGATCTTTAAGCCACCATGTCTGAAAAGTTGAAGCTGGTGTCCCTTGGGCCGAGTTTGTTGCATCAATGCCGGCAACAAATCTCACTAGTGAGCGCAATTTTGGTTTTTCTGGTCTTACAATTACCGATCGGCATTCGCTATTAGACCAAACTTGGTTGATCAACTTCTTTTTTATTCGAACGCATTTTTGTAAAAATTGATCGTCAAATTTTTATAAAAATAATTTTAAAAAAAATTCTATTCCCATAACCTACACTCCCACTCCTTCCAATTCCTACTGATGGGAATGGGAAAATGTTGTACTCCATTCGCGTGCAGACCTCTACTGCGTAGCTGCATCAGAAAATCTCATGAATATCATTAGTTTTTTTTTCTTTTTTTAGATGCGATTGAACCGAAAACAACCAAATGAATAAGCAGAATAACTTAGCTACTCGTTCTGAAATTCGATTACCCTGTGTGTTATCTTATTGTAAACTTTTTTGAATGGTTGATATTAACTATAATTCGGAATATGATCGCTTATGATTACTTTACATCCAATTGCTCGCTTTTGGACGTTGATCTCTCTAATCTGCTCACTTTTTCAAAATTCGATGATCCCTTTTACTGAGTGCCACTCAAATTAAATTTTAGTAAATTAACTCTAACTCTTAATCGTTTTTTTTTTGTTCAGAATTGTACAAATGCACATGAAAAATGATATTTTAAATATGTTAATATGAATATGATCAGCTTAACTTTAAATTTGATTTATTTCGACACTTAATCTGCTTAGTTGCTTAGCATCATTTGCTTCTATTTTTAACAAAATAGATTTTCCCAGACTAGAACTTTACTTTTGAGAATTATAATCTACTATTCAGCTTTAAAAAATCTACTTTAATGACATTTTAATGTTTTACAAAAAAAGCGAAAAAATAAGTCATCAAGCTCGAAAGTGTTAAACTTCGCAAGTTAACTTTAGATTAGAACGTATTTTTAAAATTAAAAAAAATCTATCAAATTTAACTTTTCGGACAGATATTTCAGCGCTTATGTATTCGGTTCTCTGGCCAAAAATAATGCTTAGAACTCTAACTTGTTAGACTGATTTTGATGAAAATCTTTTTTGATTGGGATAAAGCCAAGTGAAGTAAGGCGAAATTTACGATAATGCAATGATGGTCGTATTAGCCTCACGGTTAAAAAAATTTTTAATTTAAAAGGAGCTTTTCTTGAAGTTTAAAAAAAGCTGAAGAAAAAAAAATTCAACGAAAATGAGCTTTTAAAATATTTCCTATGGTTTTTCTTTGAATTCGGTATTTAACTGATGATTAATAATTTTAAATTTAAATAAATTTGACCTTTTGCGCGCTGTGAAATTTTTTTACTTAATTTTTCAATCATTATGTTAAGATTGATTGTATTTTTATGTTAATTGATGAAATCTAAAACGGCAAATAAATTTTTCATAGCGTCGGCAAATAAATTTTTCATTTCTTATCAATTTAACTTTAGTTTTGTTTTTTTCTTGAAAACTTTTGCTTGTAATTTTGGTTTTTGATGAATAATTCGATTTACTTCTCGTTTTATTTTATTTTTTCACTCTTGAGACCATTTTTAATTTTTAAATCACTTGATAATCGCAAGTAAACACTCAAAAACAACTACTACACTTACTACGTACGTGAATTAATAAAATTTTCAAAATGATTGCACTCAATTATTAAAAGTGAAGTGATTGCGTTGTTAAGATTTCGCAAATTATCTCTGCAAAGTTTGTAAGTACCATTCAAGTGATTGTAAAAATCGCTTGATGAAATACTAAATAAGAGGTTTTTGCAACATTTTTTTTAGTAATTTAACTTAATGAAAAATATTTTCGAAATATGCATTCAATTTGTTCGCTTTCATTTTCACGCTCAAAATAAAATCAATACTAAAAAAAGTGCTGAGATCAAAAATGAATTCGAGTGAAAAGAGAAAAAGAAATGAATCGACACGTTCGCAATTTAGTTCGATATAATAGCGGTTTTCATAAGCAAATGTTTAAACATAAATCAAAGTTTTATTTCGAACGATTGAGCGTAAATCTACAAATACTGGCGAAAAGCAATAATAAATTGGAAATCAATTTCTACTTTTGGGAACACGAGTCAATCGGCGGCGATCAAACTTTTAAACGCGTGCCACGATCGCGACGATCGCGGTTCGCGTAAATGACAGTTTCAAGTGTTTGTCTTTTTTTTATTTTGAATTTAATTCTCTTTCTTTTTACCATCGAGTAGAGCGAAAACAGATTTGACGCGGCTTATTGACTCAAAATGCGCCGCTTTTTGTATGGATGTTGCACGCTGTTCTTCTCTCTCTCTCTCTCCCGGCAATGTTACGCAGTTTAAAAAAAATGAAATCACGAAAACTTATTCTACACAAAAGAACTTCTCGCCGGATTTAAGTGTCACACATTTGCTCGCGTGTTTCCAAAGAAAAAAATATCCGCTGTCATTGTGTTTTTGCGATATTTTATCTTCGCCTCTTTTTTTCGAATCCAATGAACGGAATAATAAGTGAAAAGATAGAAGATAGAAAGCGAACATTTAACAAATTTGGAAGCAGTTTTGTTCACGACTGAACACCTTTACGCTTCCTCCTCTTATGCCACTCTCCGTATCTTCCTCTCTCTCTCTCCCATCTGCACCTCGCGACACGGCGAGAGTTAGTCGTACGAACGAACGTTGTTATTATCGTCGCTTCAGAAGATCGATGCTTGTGCGGCGTTAATCCCTCTCAACTGAATACTGTCTTTTCCGCACATCCCTCACCGAGCTACTAACATCGCGTACGCGATGTTAAGGTACCGTATAATAAATAAGTGTAAAGTGAAATATTGAAACTCTCAGCAGTGGTGTGTGTGTGTGGGTTCATTGAAGCGCAAGTGTCGGATTAAAATTCACGAGTGGGAGAAAGAGAGAGAGCGAACGAGAGGATGAGCGAAGCGTTGAAATTGTGAATAAGTGGAGATTTTTAATTATTCACTTTTGAAAAAAAAAATTAAAAAATTTTTTTGTGAACGAATGAAGTGTTAAATAAATAGTAACGAAAAAAAGAAGAGAAAATACTTTTCGAGTGAAAAAGTAGAAAGCAATTCATCTTTCAGCAAAATATAATGAAAGCAGCGAAAATGCAGCAAAACAAAAACGAGTGATGCTTGAAATGCATTTGACAACGTGTAAAACACGCGCAAAAATGAAAAGCGCTTTGCTGTCACTTTTCAAAGCCATCCATATTTCATAGCAAACACACACACACTTCATGCTAGATACACACTACTTCGCTACTTCATTTTATACTCTACACACTCATACACAAAATTTTATTTTACAAGCTTTCTTTTTTGCATGCAAACAATGCAAATTTGTATTTTTTTCATAGCAAAATGCAACTCTGTTCAAACAAACAATTTGTGCGTAACTTAACTTTTAAGAAACAAAAGCACTTTTAGAACAAAGCGGACTCAGTGTTTTAATGCAATGCTCATTATGATATTAAGCGATGCGAAAAAATTTTTTTCATCTCAAATTTTTCTTTACGCTAAACTTTTTTTGTGAAAAATCTTTTTGTTAAAATATTTGTCAAGTAAACTCGTACTTAATTTTGAATTCAAAATTTTCAGCCTTAAAGGAATTAAAAATGTGTACTACCGTGATCATAGAAAAGTAAATTTTACTTTTGAAAGCGCACTTCACTGCTTTGCAAACGTCATAATTGATATCAAAATGCATATTTACATTGATAGCAGTGATGAAGTTTTTGCAATGCAGTGAAGTATGCTTTCAAGAGGAAAAAGGAACTTTTTTATGATCACGGTAGTATCTAAAAATATTTACATACCAAACTTGGCTGGCAAAAAAAAACTTTGGTTCTGACAAGGAAACTGCTTTTTGTGGCGGATCCCGATTTCAATGAAATTTAGTATGTAGATAGAACTTCGCGTATGTGTTAAGAATTACTCCCATAATAGTCCTAATTATGCGCGTGAAGAAAATTATTCGCTTGCAAACTTTAACATCACTTCTATGGCGAAAAAATTTGTTTTTCTGTTTTTAGGCCTAAATCTCAACCGACTTTCACCCGGTTTGTTTTAAATGTTAAAACTCATCATGTGCTCGATATTTTTATTTTTATCTCTATTATTGTTAATGTTAAAACATCTTAAAAGCAATTTTTTAGTGTTTTGATACACAATTATGATACAACTTTAAATGAGATAGAGGTTTAATAGGACTTTCATGTTTAACAAACTGGAGGAAAATCGGTTGAGATTTATGCCCAAAATAAAAAAAAATTGACCATAGACTTCTCGTTAAAGTTTACACGCGATTAACTTGCTTCAAGCTCAAAATTCGCGCGTATTATGAAAATAATTCTTTACACATACATACACAAAGTTCTTTCTATCTGCATACCAAGTTTCATTGAAATCGCGATCACAAAAAGCAGTTTGCTTGTGCGTAATAATTTTAAAAAGTTTTAAATTTGAAATAAACTTGATAAAAAAATTTTTTAGAAACGTGCTTATAATTAAATTATTTTCTCGTAATAATCGCTTTAAAAAAATCGAGTCAAAGCAAATGAATGCGTGATTTCTAGAAATATGAAAAAGGAAATTATTTTGGTTAATAATTTTTTAAAAGCATTAATAAAATTGAATTCGAGAGGATTAGTTACTTAGTTTGCGACTTTTCTGACATGCCCAAAAATAGATTTTTCTATCTCATATATTTACATTAAATTGTATTCAAATATGTCAGAATGAATTATAAAGATTGCTTCTGAACTTAATCATATTTATGATTTGGACTCAGAATTTAATTTTTGATATTCAATTGTATCTTAACCTAATTACTGTTTACTTAAACGATGAATTTGTTCGATAGATTTACCCGCTGCGGGCGAACAAGTGATGGTTTTCGGTACCAAAGCTTATTATCAAATTGGCGATGTAGTTAATGTAACGTGCAAAGCAGGACCATCAAAACCAAAGGCGACATTAAGTTGGCTAATCAACGGCAAAGCAGCGGCGTCCGAATATCTTTCGCTTGACGAGCGGCAACAAAACTTTTCGAGTAACAGCAATCAGTTGAGCAATGCATCGTTGTCGCTAATATTTCCAGCTGAAAAAAGATATTTTTCCAATGGAATTATGATATTAACATGTAATTCAGTGATTCGTCTCGAATACACCATGAGCAGTGAATTGTCTCTAGTCAGCGAAAGCAAATCGTCGACCGCATTCGTTACAGGTAAGCGAATACAAGCCTAAAATCAATTTTACATTTTTTCATTTTCTCATATTTCTGCCTATACGCTTAACAAAGTATTGATTTTCCTTCTTTCACCATAGCGTGTTTTTGTCATCTGCGAATTTCGTGCAAGAAAATGAGCAAAATTTGCCGTTTTCTTTCACAAAACACACAAAGTAAAACTTATTTGTTTTTCTCACTAATTGCAGCGCACGACGGCGAAGGAACCGTAATTACTGGTATACAATCAGCGTATAACGTTGGTGATCAAATTAATTTGACGTGTACGTCAAAAAAAGCGAAACCGAGTGCGCCTGAATTGATCTGGCTCATAAATAATGAAGAGGTAGGCGCAACAAGTAAATTTCTAAATTGCTCACGTTTTTCACTTTGCCAACCTTTTTTATTTTGCTCCTTTTTTGATCTTGTACGTTCTTTCTCCTCACTCTCTCAATTCTTTATTTCGCAAATAACAAATTCACAGGCTACAACGGACATGTTACGACACTATTCGAGCGTAACCACTGACGATGGAAGCGAAAAGTCTTCATTAGGTTTACAACTATCGCTGAATACAGCGTTTGTCGATATTTGGTCGATTCGACGAAAATCACGTTCGCTGATTGCGTTTAAATGCAAAGCGAAATATAATAATGTACTGATGGAAACAAGCAAAGACGAGATCATTCGACGATTCGAGCCGAGTACAACCAAATTACATGTGTCTGCAGAAAACGAAGTCGGTGCAGGTTTGTTTCCATGTCTCGTTTCGCTCTCCCTCTCTCTCCTCTATATAACTCACAACTATGAATTTTACTTTTGAACGAACAAAATTTAAAACTCAATTTCTATCTTCTTATTATTTCATTTCATTCAGATTTGCATTTATAAAATTTTTTTATTTCTCTCTTCTCTCTCTCTCAAAAAATAGTTCACATGAAAAATAGCGACTCATCACAATTGAAATTGATGCCTCGTTTCTTACTTTTACTCGTCTCATTATTATTATTACAAATGGTGTATTCACTTCAAATGCCTTCTTCTTCTTCCTCTTCGTATTCGTGTTCTTCATTTAAATCTGATCTCAATCAAAATTTACATGTGTAAAAAAAATTGAAGAGCAAATCTCATGCTTTTAGTATGATGATTATTTAAAAAACAATTTTTTTTGTTTTCATCTGTAAAAAAAATGCTGAGAGAAACGAAAGTGGAGAAAAGCGAAGTAAATTACATCCTTTCATTGTATTTGAATAATAAATGTGGTGATGTAATAAATGACAGTACAATGTAAGATTAAAATGGTCTCTTTTCAGAAAAAAAAACTTTTTTTTTCGGAGAAAGAATAATCGGAAAAGTCCTAAATTCCGCTTGTTTTTTTACATTTTTCAACTGTGATACAATGTATACAATTTAAACACTAACTTACACACACACACACACACATTGAACACTATACTGCAAAACGGAAGAATGTAGAATATTTAATTTTTATGAAATGAATTTAATGTTCAAAGAGAGAGAAAGACGAAAATATCGCTTCGCATGAAAGTGAAAATGATGAAGATAGTTATGATTTCAGGCCGGAATTGTGTACAATAGAACGCGAGAAAGGAAGAAAAAATTGATCGCATTCGAGCTGTCCTTTTGCTCTTTTTTTCTTTCTTTCGCTTATTGTCGTCGTGATAAATAGAATCAATGGACATTTAAACGCATTGTAAAATTTTCTATTTACTCAAGTGTAGAAGTAAAAGTATCTATTCGATCAGAAATAAAGTGTTTACTGCAGTTCTTGAGTATCTTTTCACCATTATTCAAGCTTTTAATCTGAGTGGACAATTGTGTACACAACCTGCGTGTGTGTGTATGTGCGTTATCTTTTGATATCTTTTTTTGTGATTACAATTGTAAACATTTCTATTATATTCCACTACAGTCAAGTCATTAACGAGTATTACATTTGTGATCGAGTGTTTTTTTCGCAAACAAAATTTCAAATTTAACGCGATAATTTGTACGTGAAATTTCTTCATTTGTTTGTAATCAAAATATAAAATTTCTCTTATTGTAAATATTTCGCATAAATTCATAATAAAAACTCTTTGTCTGTTTGTACTATTAAAAAAAAATTTTTACTCTTTTTGGAAAGTGGATTTATCGACTTTAAAAGCGAATCAATTGTGAGTTTGAGTTTGACATAAAATTGAAAATTAAGCTTTCGAAAAATGAAATGAAAAATAGACTCGAAGTGAAAAATGAAGTGAATAAAAATTTTTTAATTTTTGTTTTCTTTTTTGACAGCTCACCAAAATATTAAGAATTGAATGATTTCAATTTATTTCTGTTTTGAAACGATAAAAGTTTTTGACAAATGTAAATGATTCAGTGGAAAATAATTTTAAATCTACTGCAATGAATTAAAAGATAATTTTTGAACGGAAAGAGTCGTATGCGAATCTCCTCTTGCTCTGATAATATTAAAAATATTGTTTGCAAAAGTTTCGCTTAAACACTGAAATTTAAATTTATTGTAAAGCTCAATCGTTGTAAATGCATTGTGTTGCTATCGTTATTCTAATTTCTTAACACATATGCTTTCGATATTCAATTCACGAATTTGTTTAGATAGGTAGTCGCGATATTTACCCGAGGATAACTTTCTCGTGCATGTGTTTGTTATTTCCGTCGATTCACGGTCAAAAGCATTCGAGGAAATCATTTTACTCATGCCGAACTTCACCACCGCTTCCGTTTGCGACCGAACTGTTTTATCTTCCGCTTTGTCGCTTCTGTTTCGACTGCGATTCACCGCTGGAAAACCGATACAACACCCTGAATCTTCTTCGAATTCGCATCTAAATGGCCGCAGCGTAAAGAAAGAACAATTTAGATTTCGCGAGTGCGATAGCAGCAACCAATATGTCAAAAGAGAAAGTAACAAACTCGGTACTCTGCCGAAGCACTTACTCCCTTAATTACTCGCTATGCACGAAAACCTTATCTAAACATTTTAATCTTATTGCAATTTGCAATTGAGTTTCGCTCTCTCTCTCTTTCTGTTTATATAGAAGTTTTAGAATCACCATACACTTACACTTTACACTTACTTCCTGCTTTTGTTTCATATTAAAACACTCAATTTACAGTTACTTTTAAGGGTCGAAAATAGCTTTCTGAGTTCGTTTATTAATTAGTGAAAGTTTAATCAAAATTAAATCCGCTTTAAATTAATAAGGCGCAGTTTACTTTTCGCATCTTATCATTTAATTTATATTCAAATAAATTAAAAATCATATTTACGCTTTGTTAATCACATATTGATAAATGAATTTATGTTTAAAAGAAAAATATTTACAAAGTTATTTAGACTCCGGCAATATTTGTGGAATAATTCAGAAAAATCTTTTTTTACTGTCATTTAATTTATTTGTAATGCTATCTCAAAAAGCTAAATAAAAGAAAATCTTCTGCATAAAATGAAGCGAAGTGTATTTAAGCCTGTGGCAGTCAAATTTGTTTTTTGAATCATTTATGATTTTCACTCTTTCAGTGTTTACACACAGCGTTCTCAAATTGAAATACGCATTTTACATTCAAAATGTTCGACAAACAGTGAAAAACTTATTTCTACATGTGAGCTTAACAATCAAATGCAGGTAGCGAAAGCAAACTTTGCATTTAGGTTTAAAAGAAATTTGCTCAACTCTTTTTCTTCAGACAAAAGCAAAAGAACGAAACAAAATATTGATTTCACTTTTGATAAACATTTTCACATCGAAATGAATAGATGAGAGTGAAAAGCATGTCTGCGTGTGTGTGTTGTGTGTGTGTGTTTGAGTTTGAGCGCTCTTTTATAGTAAATAAATGAGTGCATAGCTTTTGCTCTTCGCTTTTCAAAATTGCGACACAAGAAGCAAACGAAGAAACGAAAAGAAAACTTTCTTACTTTTACTTCGTCGTGTATACATTTTTCACGAGAGTGGAGCGTTTTTCTCACTCTTTTCATTGCGAATAAAACCGAGATGCTTGTAATTTTAATGCTCCCTGCATCACGCTTATTTCGCGCATAAAATTAGCTTTTTTTACTTAGTTTCTCTTCTTCATCTTTCTTTAATACGTTTTCTCTACTTCGCATTTTAGACGCAAGTTTTATAAAAGTTGTTGTCGCATCTTTTCCTGTATTCGATCATTCGCTAAATATTTTATTTCGATTGCAACTCTCTCTCTATTATTTTGACTTTATCGCTTAGCTTTTACATTTACTAAATGAAAAAAAGAGCAAAAATATCCAAAATATATATCCACTCATTATTTTAATATTTGTTTCTCTCTCTCTCTCTTTCTCTCTTTCTCTCTTTACTTTATTTCTTGCTTCTAAATGCAAACAAATTATTTCGAGTAAGAAAAATATTTAGCTTCATTTTTTTAAAAAACATAAGAGAAGAAAAAACAAAATGAACATTTTAACTAAACAAACTGCCGCTTTCAATTTTCGTGATATTATAAGCAAAAGAAGAGAAAAACTTCGAAATTTAGCTACCGCTCGTAAATTAAACTCATAAAAATTGATGCTAGCGCGAACACAATGTACAYCCGTGTCCAGMAAAATCTTTCACTTCACTTAAATCGCACTTCACTGCAAACATATTTATGAATGAGACAAATAAAATAAGCGAATATAATTTAAAAATTTAACAATTTTCTTCTCCCATTTCGTTCTTTTCGTTTAATATGTCTTGTCTCTTCGTAACGCCTTAACCACAGTATGATAATAATAACTATGAAGCCAACAGCATCAGAGATTTCTCGCGATGTGAATCCATAAGCATTAAATAAAATAATTTCAATTCG